>CABFWB010002190.1:91227-119383 GCA_902151455.1 Timema bartmani
CCCCCCTTCCCGTCCCACCGTTTCATCACTAGACACACATAGTAGGACAAAAGGCACACAAAAAACAAACTTTTGACTGAAGTAGTGGGCCGCATATAGTTTATGGCAGTGGTAAGTAACTGGTTGATCCCTATCAAATGATCAATCTTATGAAAATTATCAGTCAATCACACAAGAAAACTTAATAGTCGTTAAAAATCTTTGTTTTCTAATTAGCTTTATATATATATATATATAAAATAGTACAGTACTTTATATATATAGGATTATCTACTAATATTTGAGTGTGACCAAAATTACCTTTATCAATCATAATGGGTTATGTTATAGGAACTTAAATAGTTTAGTATGAAAATATACATTTTATTTATTTTTTTACAAGAAAAAAACACCATCTTTGGAAAATTTCAGATTTTCTTAAACCTGCTATGAGTCAACTAATCTTATCATTAAAATATATATATATATATTAATTATTGTTTATCATGTAAAATAGTTACAAATTACCAATTTTGAACAAATTCGATAGCTATTTTAAACAAATAGTTTCTTTAAATCGATTATCATTAAAATGATTTTTTTAAGGAAAATAAAAGTATTTAATTATTTAAAATTAATAATACTTAAAAAAGATATACATTTTTAGCCAAATCATTAATATGGAGACTTTTTTTTTAATTAGACTAAAAAAATTTGAAAATTATTTGGCAAGTTTTTTACCTGAAAAGCAAGTATACAATGTTATTTGTATGGTCAAATACTCCCTAGATACAAATTTAAAAAAAAAGTTTTATGCTTTTACAAAAATACTAGGAATTTAAAAAAAATATATAACAGTGGACTATCCTTTTGGGTCAAAATAAAAATGCCCCGTGGTATAACACACTACTTTCACAGTAGAATATATTGCCAATGACTGGGAGATCCGAGTTTCAAATCTCAGTCAGGTCTACTGAGGATTGTTTTTCTAAAATAGGTTTCCACTTTCCCTCCCCACAAATGCAGGGTACACTTCCTATTAATAATATAAACTTCCTAAGCCCTAAAACCATTAGCGTGATTAGTATATAAGCGTATAAACTGAACGAATAGTAAGACGCAGTGATAAAAAAAATGTAAAGTTTGAACGAAATCGTTCAAATCATTTCATATTAATCCCAAAGACCAGACAGACAGACTGATAGACAAAATTGCGAGGTCCCCTATTTTGGATCCAGGGGCACATAAAATGTAAGGATTCACCTCAAGCTCAAGGTTGAAAAATTTCACAATTATACTCTCTCTTTGTGTGAGAAAGTATAATTTTTTTACTTAGCACCGCATCTTACTAACTGTTTGGGTTATACATTTAAGCACTAATTACGCTAATGGGTTAGGAATTGAGAAGGTAGAATTTAGAAGAAGTGAATCCACATTTGAATGGAGGGAAAGTTTAAAATTATTTAGGAAAACCACCCGTTCCAATGTCTGCATAAATGTGGCTACACTGCTTTTAAATTATTATTACTAGCGCCTCGTCTTACTACCCGTTCTGGTTATACGCACTTACGCTAATGTATAATGGTAGGGTGATTGTGAGATGAAACGGAGGACCTACAGTTTAGCGTGGAATCCAAGCCACGGTGGAGGCCTGGCATTCCACACATTCACAAGTTGTGATTAATACACGTCTTGTCAGAGGTGAAGGAAGTGCTTGGCAATCAGATAAATCTGTGCTGGGACCGAGGATTGAACCCCGGACCCTCAGCACAGAAGTCTGACACTGCTTCTAAAATTCTGCTACCTTTCTTGTCCCTAACATATTAGATTTAATATATACCCAAGTTCACCCCCACTCATGAACAGTTTAAACCTTCAGGTTGAACCTTTTTATATAATGGTAGCACTTAAGTATCTGAGGAAATGTTAAATTTTAGGAACAAATATAAGATGAGCAGACAGAAAAAATGAATCATATCTAGAGTGTGGGAACTATGGGGAATCGTGGGATCTTGAATAAGCTTGTAAGTCAATCAGAGCCCAAAATTTTAACCGATCCATAGTTTAAGGCAGGGGTCGGCAACCTACGGCACGCGTGCCAAAAATGGCAAGCGGAACGATTTTCAATGGCACGCTCAATGATTTTAATAAGATTAATATAAAATCTTTATTTTTAATTTATACCATTTATGTGAGTAATAATTCTAATAACATGTTTTTATGTTTCAATGACAGTGGATACACTTACAACACTAACTTAAGAATAACCCTGGTGAATGTTGGGGTTATTCCTATTTAAGGGAAAAAAACCCAAGGTACCAGCCAGGACTTGAACCCGGGACCAATAGGCTCGTAGTCAGGTGCACTGACCACTTCACTGAGGGGCCGGTTAGGATGAAAATAACAACCACATTTTAGTGATATTTTTACAAAATCCATTTAGAATCTCTTACTTGGATATATTTGAGCTAATGAGTAAGGAAATAACTGGAGGATATTGAGAGTGATATACTATAAAACCATACATGTCATCACAAAAAGTGTTATTGAGGTAGAAGGTGTATTTTGGACAAGGCAAAAAGTCTTCAATTTCAATCAAATAAAACAATTACAACCAAATTGAATGCAATTTATTTAATTATTACTATGCTTACAAATGTAATTCAATATTTCGTACAACCTAGGATGCATAAAGGGGTGTCAAAATGAAATTTATATTAGTTAGATAAAGATTATTTTCAATTCAGAGATTTAGATATTAATATGCAGTAGACTCTCGATTTACCGGGGGCAGATCAACTGGTTTGCGGCTTAATCTTGGCTATAATTAAATGTCACAAATAATACACCACTGTCTGAATGCATTATACTGTTATTTCCACCCACTGTGCAGGCTCGACAATCTCTCAGAGAGAGAGAGAGACAGAGACAAGGAAATAGTACCCCTACGCTCAAGGTCATACAGCTGCTGCTGCTGAGACCAGTGAAATAGATGGGGTGGTAGAGGAAGAAGGAGATGTAGAGTTTATCTCGTGTGATAAAGCTAGTCAGTAGCCAAGGAGGCCACTGAAGGCTGAGGAATGTGTGTTCACCTGACAAATTGGGAGAAGCAGGATGACACTTTACAAACACAATGAATGCATTCACTGAAAAGTAACGGCAATTAGTACAACCCACAGAGAGAAAACTTATGAATAAAGGACTTCTACCATTAATTCATTAAGTATATAATGAATATATGGGGTGAAAAGGATTTTTTTTTTGTATTAGCCGTGATTTGTATTAGCTGTGATTTCTATTATCCGTGTTTCCTCTACACTCAATGACTCCGGAAAATCGAGAGTCTATTGTATATATTATTTTTTACATCTTAAGAGTAACAACATCCAATAAATATAATGTGTAGTCCCTAAATAGCTCTATTAGCGTTTCAGTCCTTTTTTTAACCTTAAAATTATTAGTAAGAGTATGCTTTGCTAATGTTATTATGACATAAAATTATTTTTTGTTTAAAAAGTTTTTTAATTTATTTTATAATTTGAAGAATTTAACTTTCTGAACCAACTTTTTATCAAAAGCCAGTTGACATTGAGTCCTGAGGCAAGTACTTTACCCCAAGACCAACCAGGTAGACTTTAAAAGTCGATCTTTTATATATATTTCATGAATGTTGACACTCTTTTGGTATGATTCGGAGATATATTATTCTTCAACTGTTTAATAAATTTGATTATAAATGGAATGATTGGTACTACTGAAGTTTCTGGCACATGTTTCGTATTTTTTTATTTATACTGTACAGGTAATATGTTTCTGCAAATTTAGTATTTGACTTCGAACAAAAAGAAATACTAATTTTACGAGTATTGTTTATCTTCGATTCTAAGACACACTTTCTATGCAATTTACACATCTATAAAAACGGGGCGCGGCTTAGAATCACAGTTCTTTTATTTCCCACACTTTGTACACGGCACCACACGTTATGTTTTCACGCGGAAGCCACACCTCTATGTTTGACCAGACAAAAACTCAGAAGAATCAGACTGATATTATTCAGAAGGAAGTGATACCACCAACTGATAGATTCTATATGTAGTGTTGTTATTAAATTGAATTCTGTAATAAAAATATTTCTTAAATATAAGGTTGCTTTTTTATTTTCCTGTTGGTGGTACTGAAAAATTAAAGGTGTGTCTTACATTCGATGGAGTCTTAGAATCCAAGATATACGTTAATTAGGAAATACATAACATTGGTATTTTATTAAGCTGATTAATTCTGATTATAAGATATGTCGTAAAAATCAGATCCATATGAAAAAATGTATGTAAAACTTTAAAAGCACATGTGATCACAAGACCGCATATTTTGCATAAATGCGAGTTTTGTCCTTTACTAATATAACTATGACAACTCAAAATAGATTTATTTTGGGCAACCTCTAACAAAACTACAGTAGCCCCGTGGCTTCTTTGGTGCTGACTGACAGTTCACAGCTGACTTCTGACAGTCTTGTTAGGTATATACCTAAATTTTTTACTGTCAGAAGTGACAGCTACTAAACACATGTTTTTGCAGATTATATGGTTCAGTGTAGGGATACCTAATTTGGTCTGGTAACTTTTCCAAGCCATCAGCTCTCAGCTTTGAGCTGTCACTCAGCACCAAAGAAGCCATGGGGCTACTGTACTAGTATTAGTGGTTCATATTAATTCACATTTCAAGTGTTAATACAAATTTTGCTGCATATCTGAATAAATGCTTAGATATGGTATTTTTAGTTATTTAAAATACCATTTCCTAAATTTACAGAAAAAATGTATAACCCTTTACAGATATAGTTATTTGAACTCCATTTAAGATGGCTATTTGAAAATTACCTCATAAAATTATTCAGGTAGTTAGCACAAAGTCCAACAAAGATAAATTGGCAAATTGCCCAGTTTACCAATGATCCGAGAAACAGAATTTGAGAGGGGCAATGGAGAATTACTATGACTGTATATCTTGAGTTTGCTGACTCCTGAAGATGCAGCCAGCATCAAATCTTTAATAATCAGCGCTTGTGAGGAGAAGACGTTGCAGAGTGACCTTGTATTCACACAGAAACACTTTGGAACATTTCCTAGCACCATTGCCAATATTGAAACGCGAAAATTACAATTGTCGGAATCTTTTTGATATGTTTAATATAAAATCAAATAGTACTGTACCAAATACAGGTGAGAGAGCCATGGTGGAGAAATTTCACAAATTTATTATTATTATTATTATTATTATTATTATTATTATTATTATTATTATTATTATCCCCGCATCTCCATTCGGGTTGTACACACTTACGCTAATGTGTAATGGAAGGGTGATTGTGAGATGAAATGGAGGACCTACAGTTTAACGTGGGATCCGAACCACGGTAGAGGCCTGGCATTCCTCACATTCACAAGTTGTGATTAATACACGTCTTGTCAGAGGTGAAGGAAGGGTTTGGCAATAAAATGAAACTGTGCCGAGACCGAGGATTGAACCTCAGATCCCCAGCACAGAATTCTGACACCTACTATTAGACCACCAGGTCACCCCCACAACATATTGAAAAGGAATGTATGCCTCAGTGTTTTGGAAATAATTAGGCAAGTCTTTCAAGGGGAATATTAAGAGGAATTGGGAGAATAAAATTCTAAAAATTGTTAGTTTCAAGTATTGTCTCATCACTACATGTGATATCGAGCTTATCGTTTGAATATACAAATTTTAAGTTATATCCATATGAAATTCGCTGATGAAAATTGTAGTAAATATCTAGTTGACTCTTGTTATCAGAACCACAATCAATAGTAGTTTCATATATATTGTTTTTGACTGTGATTGATTGGTTATTTATTTATTTTTTACTTAGCACATTTTATCAGTTTTACATTCATATAATTAATAACCACCCAATATGTGCCGATCACATGCCACCTTCCTGAGCCTTTATAGAACTATCTTCTACACTGCACTTTTTAGGATTACTACGGCCACCATGGGATGCACATAAACCAAATTTTTGAGCTTGTTTAGTGCAATTTTCTACACTGCATCTTTTTTGATAATAACCACCACCGTGTGTTCTGCATAATCCATGTTTTTGAGTGCGTTTAGGACAGTTTTCCACACTGCACTTCTTTCGATAATAACCACCTCCGTGTGCTATGCATAATCCTCCTTTCTGAGTGCGTTTAGAACAACCTTCTACACTGCATCTCTTTTGGTAACCACCTCCCCCATGTGAATAACATAATCCACTTTTATAGACATGTTTGTTACAATTTTCTACACTACAACTTTTATAACACAGCCCATGTTCTCCGCATAATCCTCCTTTCCTTGAATTTTTAGGGCAATTTTCCACAATGCACTTCTTTTGGTTATCACCCCCTCCATGTGCTCTGCATAATCCATCTTTTTGAGAGTGCTTAAAGCAATTTTCTACAATACACATCTTTCTATAATAACCACCTCCATGTGCAATGCATAATCCACCTTTCTGAGTGCGTTTAAAACAATTTTCTACACTGCATTTCTTTTGATAACCACCTCCACCATGTAGAAAACATAATCCACTTTTATAGACATGCTTATCACAATTTTCTACGCTACAACTTTTAGAACATAGCTCATTCTCTCCATGTAATCCTCCTTTCCTTGAGTTTTTAGAACAAGTTTCCATACCACATTTATTTTGATCATCACCACCGACATGTGCTATGCATAACCCACCTATTTTAGATTGCCTAGAACAATCTAATACACTACCAAACTTTTGATAAACATTCCCATGTTCAAAACAAAATGCACATTTATAAACGTGCTTAAAACAATTTTCTACCACACAAATTTTGTTTAGCTCCCCTTGTTCTAAGTTTTTCTTAGGGTCGCCATGGTCAAAAATATTATGATAAAGTAGTTGTTTCGTTGATTCTTCATAATTCTGTGGCAACGCAGGATATTGTGAATTTTTCTGTAAAAGAAACAAAAAAAAACCTTTAATAGTTACGAAAAAGACAAGAAAGATATTTTTTTTTAAAACCATTGAATGAAGAAAAATATAAATAGCCAGTATATTCACATTATTTCTCCAGCAGTGGACTTACCCTTGACAGCAGGTAAGCGAATAAAGGCGTAAGGTCTCCTCTTATTGTCATCATTTAAATGTAGGTCAAGACTTGAATTCCAAATGGTTGTAGTGAATTTTTTTTATAAAAATGGTTTCCCAATTTCTGTCCCCAAAAATGTGGTTAAACTGATTCTAAAATTCTACCTCTATATTTCTTACCCTATTGGTGTAAATCGATACTACAGACACTGAACAAAAACAACAACTGTGAATTGAATTAGTGGCTGCAAAGGAAAGGCAAGACTCAGTAACCGATCCATCACCATCGACCAGTAGACCTTGTGAACAGTTTAAGTCAACGGTGCCAGAAAACGACTTTATTGTAAAAAGTTGTAGTTTAAGTCTTTTAAACTCACAAGTATAGAAAAATGTAAAGCCCTTTTAAATAATATGTTTGTATCACCAAAATTACCTAAATCGATCATAATCAGTAATGTTATAAAGAAATGAAATTAGTCTAAAAATGAATAAGAAAGTATAAATTTTTTTTTTTAATATATTTATATAGAAGCGAGCATTTAAGTATTTAAGGAAATGTTAAGAGTCTATGAACAGTAATGAGATGTTTGGATGAAAAATAAAAATAAAAAAGAAGAGTGAAGAAATAGTATAGAAATATGGAATCTTTGATAAAAGTAATAGTTGATATGGGCTCAAAATGTTGGCAGACCATTGGTCTAAGACTCAATGCAGGTACATTTTCTAGAAATTATTTCTTCCTCATCCTTATCCAAATTAGTGTGAATATGAAGATAAACCAAACGGATAGTATATTGTGATGCCCTCAAAATAAAGTCTGCCTTTCTTGGATCTACTCGTCAATCAAACTTATCAAACGAACTATAGTAAAATATATAAATATTAGTTTGATAGTTAACAATTTTGCCATCATGCTTTCACTACAACATTTATACATTCAATTTAGTGTTTAAATAATGGTAGTGGTTTTGGTTGTTGGGTTTGACCTATCAACATGTTGGGGCTTAAATACAAATAAGTTGCATGAGATCTCTAAAAAAAAGAGATCCAATTAAATATTTATAAAGACTATTTTTTGGGGATAGGATTTAAAATCAGATTTTTTTGCATCCTAAATACTCAATAAACTGTTTAGATTCAGTGGTTTTTAAGATCATAACCCGAATATCTTTGAATACTTTTTTCAAATAAATTGTTCCAATTTTGATTTAAAAAATATTATTTACTTTAAGATAGCAAATTAAATCAACAAAGGAAATTAAATATTCTTTGTCAAGAGATTCAATCACTAAACAAAATGACTATGAAAGGGAATTTGATTAAGTTACACAAGGAAGGCTATAAAATAATGTTATTAAGGTCAACCGCCCCTCGACATATCAAAAATGATTGTCAAGCATAAAAAAATAAGTTCTTAGCCCCTAGATATCTTTACCAAGGGAACCCAATACATGATTTAGTGGACAAATGTGCTAACACATCACTATTGTAATAAATTTGACTGCCGATAACAGGGGTATTAAGGCTCGTGTTTACTGAAAATGTTTTTTTTTATTAAAAATTCCATTCTTTCTCCACCCCAATGAAGGTACGTTTATTCTAAATTCAACCTTCAACATCAATAGCACATGAGCTTACTTAATACAAATGGTTAGAGAACAAAAGAGCAATATGACATTGTGATTAGAAAGAAAAAAAAGGTAAGAAACTCCTGCATGGTGGCTTTGTGATACTCCCCTCTGTGTGTATTGGGTCACAGACATGTGACTGAATATTGATTTTAAAGGCGCCTTTGGCTTACTTTTTTTTCATTTGCCATGTTAGTACTTTTAACAGTCTCAAAGTTTTGCTATTAGAGCGGAGAGATCATCTAGATTTGTATTTAATTTTATGTTATTATATTTTGATTTTTTTTAAAGTGTATTTGTCTGCAGTGCACAGTTGCATGTGAAGATATATTTTCTTTCACCTATGGTAGATAATCCCATAATTTTTAATGTAATGGCATAGTTAGGTCAAAATAAATATCTAGCAGTTCTATGTAATAAGTATTAATGGCCTATGTAATTATGTAATTGTTACATGTAACATTTTAAGAGTGATTAAAACATTTAATTTTTTTCTGTACACGTTTTCCGAGTATTCTTACACATTTTCCCTATTTGAAGGTCATACAAATTTGCAGCCTAGTAATGATCTATAATTTGCTGTAAAAAAAATTCCACTTTCAAATCTGGTTTGAAACTATTTTTTACACTATAGCTCTTCATAAGAAAAAATATGCATATGTATAATACATAGTTCAAAACTTTGAAGTAGTAGATAATATTTTAAACAGTATTTCTTTGGCGATAACCACTTGGAGTGCTGATCACAAACCATCTATCTGAGCTTGTTTTGAACAATTTTCAACAAAGTACTCTTTATGATAACCACTACCACTATGTCTTGCACATAATCCAGATTTTTGAGCCCGTTTAGTGCAGTTTTCTACACAACACCTTTTTTGATAATAGCCACCACCATGAGCCCAACATAATCCACTTTTTTTAGATTGTCTAGAACATTCTTCTACTTTGCACTTCTTTCTAGAACCACCCCCATGTGCTATACATAATCCATTCTTGGTGGAGTTTTTAGAGCAATCCTCTACATTGCACATCGTTAGATAGTAGCCACCTCCATGAGCAATGCAAAATCCACCTTTTTGGGTGCGTTTAGAACAATCTTCTACACTACACTTCTTTTGGTAGCTACTACCTCCATGTGCAATGCATAGTCCACCTTTTTGTGTGCGTTTGGAACATTCTTCCACACTGCACTTCTTTCGAATATCATCACCTCCATGTGATATGCATAATCCACTTTTTTGAATGTGTTTAGAACAATTTTTCACACGGCATCTATTTTGATGTTTAAAGCATAATCCACCTTTATAAACATGTTTAGAACACATTTCTATGCTACAACTTTTATAGCCAACTCCATGTGCTCTACATAAACCACCTGTTCTAGATTGCCTAGAACAATCTTCCACACTGCACTTCGTTCGATAAGATCCACCTTCATGTGTTTTGGATAATCCAACTTTTTGAGTGAGTTTAGAACAATCTTCTAAACTGAAAATCATAGGATGATCTAAACCGCCATGTTTACTACATAAAAAAATTTTTTGGGGTGAATTGGTATAATCTTCTACAGTGCAACATTTTTGATAACCAGCCTCATGTTCGAAACAAAATGTGCCTTTAAAAGAAACCTTAGTGCAATTTTCTACAACACAAAATTGGTAATGCCCCCTATGTGCCAAGTTTTTCTTATTATCCACAAGATCAAAACTATTATTAGAACACAGTTGTTTTGTTGATTCTTCATAAATCTGTGGCAATGCAGGATATTGTGAATTTTTCTGAAAAAGAAACAAAAAAAAGTTTAATAGTTACAAATAAAATAAGAAAGATAAAAAAAAGCATTGGATTAAAGAATATTTAAATTGTCAGGATTCAATTTATTCACATTATCTCTCAAGCAGTGGACTCACCCTCGACAGCAGGTTAGCGGATAAAGGCGTAAGGTCTCCTCTTAATGTCATCATTTACATGTAGGTCAAGACTTGAATTCCAAATGGTCGTAATAAAGTTTTTTTTAATAAATGAATTCCAATTTTCCGTCCCTACAAATGTGGTTTAACTGATACTAAAATTATACCTTTCTCGTTCTTGGCCTATTAGTGTAATTAGATATTACAGACACAGTGTAAAAAAAACCTATAAAATAAAGTAGTGGCAGCAAATAAAAAGGCAGAGCAGAGTAACTGGTCCGTCGCCATCAACCCTTTAAGAATAATAGAAAGTTTTACATTTTAGTAACAATAAAAAGATGGACAAAAAAAGTATTGTGGAGAAAAAATAAGGAATAGTGGGATCTTTGATAAAAGTATTAGTTGAGCTGTGCTAAAAATGTTACCAGACCCTATTTGGTATAAGGAATCGCAGAACTATTGGTGTTTTTACACACATTTTTTTCCACTTTCCATCACTAAAAGCACAATTTCTAAAAACTATTCAAGCATTATCCAAATTAGTGTAAATATTAAAATGAACCAAATGGGTAGTTAAATGTGAAGCACCCCCCAAAAAAATAGTGGTTGCATGTCCTATGAAGTAGAACTATAAGAAAAGATAGGAAAAGTAGTTAAGTTAAATAATTTTGAGATCATGCTTTCGTTGTTTTTGTGTATAGCTAAACTGCCAAGGCAGGAGAGATCGGGATTTGAATCTCAGTCGGGTGAATTGGGGGAGGTTTCCCCTAATTGGTTTTCCACTCTTCCTCCACGCAAGTATGGGTTCACTTCCTCTAAATTCAACATTCACAAATCCTAGCCTATTAGCATAATTAGTAATTAAGCGCATAACTTAAACAGGTAGTAAGATGCGGTGCTAAATTAAATTTAAATAATTTGATTCCATTTTTATTTTGAAATAGTATTTACTTTATTATAACAAATTACATCAACATAGAAATTAAAATATAATTTGTCAAGAGATTAAATCATTAAAAGAAATAAATGAGAAAAGGGAATTTGATTAATTCATACAAAGGTGGCTCCACAATCATTTTATTAGGGTCTAGTACCCTTCACCATAAGAAAATGATTGCCAACCATAAAAAAATAAGTTCTTGGCCATTATATTTTTTTTTAAGGGAACCCAAACGTAGGCTTTAGTGAACTATTCAACTAACACATCACTATTGTAGTTAATTGGACATACGATAACCAGAATATCAAGACTCGTCTTAACTGAAGTTGGTTTTTTTTTTAAATAAAAATTCCATTGTTTCCACGCCAATGCAGGTATATTTATTCTAAATTCAACCTTATTCATTTCTTAACACTTAATCTTATTTAATACATATGCTTATAACACAAACGAGCAATATGATGCAGGGCTTGGAAATAGAAAAAAGGGTAAACAACACCTGCATGTTGGTTTTGCAATACTCCCCTTAGTGATTTTCAGAACACAACTATGCTCCTATGAGAATGAATCTTAACTTCAATAGCGCCTTTCTTTATGTATTTACTTTTATATTTGCTTAGTTAGTATCTAAATAGTTTTAAAGTTTTGCTAATAGAGAGCAGATTCTTGTGAAATAGTCTTATATTGAAATTAATTTACTAACTAGACTTGTATTTAAATCAATGTGATTATAATTGGATTCTTTTTTAAAAGTGATTTGTTTGCTGCGCACATTGTCATATCAAGATATATTTTCTTTCTTCTACAGTAGATGATTCCATAACTTTTTAGTTCATGGCACCCTTAGGTTAAAAGAAATACCTTAAAGTTCCTTTTTTTGATTATTAATGTCCTACGTAATTGTTTAAATGATAAATTTAACATTTTAACTGTGATTAATCCTTCATTTTTAGCATCATGATTTGCGGTTTTCTTGCATATTTTCCCCATTTAGAGGACATAAAAATTCACAGCCTTGTAATCATTTACGATGTGATGTACAAAAACTAACTTATCTAGTTTGAAACCATTTTCTACAATATAGCTGCTTATATATGCTTTAAATTTAGTTCAAAATTTTAAATAGTTTAGGATAATTATTTAAACAGTATTATTTTTTGGCAGTATCCACTTTAAGTGTTGGTGAGAGCCCATCTTTCTGGGCTTGTTTGGAGCCATTTGCAAAAGTGCATTTTTTTTATAATCTCGACCACTATGTGTTGCACAAAAACCAGATTTCTGAGCTCGTTTAGTGCAATTTTCTACGCCACAATTTTTTTTATTGTAGCCACCACCATGCGCCCAACATAATCCACCTTTTTTAGATTGTCTAGAACATTCTTCTAACTTGCACTTCTTTCGAGAACCACCCCCGTGTGCTATACATAATCCTCCTTTGTGAGTGCGTTTGGAACAATCTTCCACACTGCACTTCTTTCGAGTAGCACCACCTCCATGTGATAAGCATAATCCACTTTTTTGAGTGTGCTTAGAACAATTTTCCACACTGCATCTCTTTTGATGTGAATAACATAATCCACCTTTATAAACATGTTTATCACAATTTTCTATGCTACAACTTTTATAGCCAACTCCATGTGCTCTACATAAACCACATGTTCTAGATTGCCTAGAACAACCTGCCATACTGCACTGCTTTTTATAATGTCCCCCCCAATGTTTAATACATAATCCACCTTTTTGAGAGCGTTTAGAACAATCCTCCACATCGCACTTCTTTCGAGTATAGCCACCTCCATGTGTTACGCATAGTCCACCTTTTTGACAGCGTTTAGAACAACCTTCCACCTTGCAACTCTTTCGATAATCTCCACCACCATGTTCAATGCATAATCCACCTTTTTGAAGTGCGTTTAGAACAATCTTCTACACTGCACTTCTTTGGATAATATCCACCCCCATGTGCTGTGGTTAATCCACCTTTTTGAGTGCGTTTAGAACCATCTTTTACACTAAAAATCTTAGGATTATCCAAACCACCATGTTTACTATATAACACATTTTTTTGAGGTAGATTAGTACAATCCTCTACAGTGAAACATTTTTTATAACCAGCCTCATGATCCAAACACAATGTGCCTTTAAACACACCCTTAGAGCAATTTTCTACAACACAAATTTGGTAACGTCCCTCATGGGCCAAGTTTTTCTTAGTAACTACATAATCAAAACTATGACAACGCAGTTGTTTTGTTGCCTCCTCATAAATCTGTGGCAATGCAGGATAATGTGCATTTTTCTGAAAAAGAAACAAAAAAACCTTTAATAGTTACGAATAAAATAATAATGGAAAAAAATAAGCATGGAATGATAAAATATATAAATATCCAGTTTATTCAACTTATTCACATTGTCTCTCAAACAGTGGACTCACCCTTGACAGCAGGTAAGCGAATAAAGGTGTAAGGTCTCCTCTTAATGTCATCATTTACATGTGAGTCAAGACTTTAATTCCAAATGATTTTAATGAAGTTTATTTTAGTAAAATGTTTTCCCAATTTCTGTCTAAACAAATTTGGTTAAGCTGCTTCTAAAATTATTCTAGCCTTCTTGTTTTACCCTAATAGTGTAAGATGATGATGCTACAGAGAAAGTGCACAGAAAAAAAATTATGAACCGAAGATGAGGATGCAAAGGAAAATTTAGGGCTCAATAACTGGTCCATCGCCCATTTGATCTTGTGAATAATTTGAGTCCATGTACAAAAAAAAAAAAGATAATAAAAAGTAGAAGTTTTGAGTTTTTTAAACTTGAAAATAGAGAAAGTATTTTCAAATAATATTTGAGTGTCACCAACCTTTATCAACGATAGTCGGTAATGTTAAAAAAAAAAGAATAATTAGTCTAATAATGAATATAAAAATTTACATTTTACTTATTTAATATTTTTTTATATAAAGGCGAACGCTTATGTATTATGGGAAGTATTACATTTTAGGAACAATAATAAGATGTATAGGCAATAAAAGAAAGGAAGCTTTTGTGGAGAAAATATATAGAATCATGGGATCTATGATCGGAGCTCAAGATGTTGTCAGACCCTTGGTCTAAGGCATTGCCGAATTACCATATTTCTTCGATCCTAAGAAGCCATGATTGTAAAACGCACCCTAATTAATCAGTATCAACAATAGAAAAAAACTTTTGAATCTAAGAAAAAAAAACACTAATATCTAAGAAATATTTGTATTACAAAATTCAATTTACTAGCAACAAAAGCTACATAGTCATAAACATCTTCCTCTTCTGAATCAATATCAGAGTATAATTCACATTTAGAGTCTGATTCTTCTTCTTCTTATTCTTAGCTTCATTATCCCATCATATTGGTCGAAAAAACCGCACTTATAGGACGCATCTCGTTTTCTGATAAGTTTAAATGAGGGAAAAAATTGTGTCTTAGAATAGAAGAAATCCGGTTTTGGTGTTTTTACATATATTTTTCCCACTTTCCATCAATGGAGCTACATTTTCTAAAAACTATTCCATCCTCATCCAAATTAGTGTAAATTTGGAGATAATCTGAATGGGTAGTAAGATGTGATGCCCTAAAAAAAAGTAGTGGTTGCATGTACTATGAGGTAGGTTACATAATTTTTTCTACGATCTACCCTTCATTCGAGGTTGTCAATAAAATGATAAGAAAAGATAGGAATGGTAATTTGAAGATAAACAATTTTGCCATCATGTTTTCATTATAACATTTATACATTTAATTTAGTGTTTAATAATGGTATGTGGGTTACAGTTGTTAGGTTGATCCAATCTTTATGGTCAGGCTTAAATACAAATAAGTTGTTTGAGAGCTCTAAAAAATAACCAATCAAATATTTTTGTAAGATATTTTTGGGGGAGATGGGAATTCAAAATCAAATATGTTTTTGATTCATAGAAAATCAAATTTCTTTAAGGATTCAAAAGATGTGAAGCTCATATCCTAATTTTTTTTTTCATAATATTCTTTAAATAATTTTATTCTATTTTTATTTGAAGATCGAATTTACTTCATTATAACGAAATACATCAAAATATAAATAAAAATGTTTATAAATAAATTCTATTATAAAAAGAAATGACTATGAAAAGGAAATTTGATTAAGTTACACAAGGGTGACTCCAAAATATATTTACTAAGGTAAACTGCCCTTCATCATAAAAAAATGATTGCTTAGCCCTTCGATATTTTTACTAAGAAATTAACCCAAACATAGGCTGTAGTGAACAAATGGTCTAACGCATCAGTATTGTACAAAATTGAACTGCTGATAACAGGGGTATTAAGGTTCATGTTTACAGAAAGTGATATTTTTTTCATAAAAATTCCATTCTCTCTACACGCCGATGCAGGTACATTCAATTTAAATGCAATCTTAATCATCCAGCACTTAATACATATGCTTCTAATACAAACAGGCAATATGACATGGAGCTTGGGAAAAGATAAAAATGGATAAACAACACCTGCATATGGACTTTGTGATACTCCCCTTAATATGTATCAGATCACAGCTATGTTCCTATGAGACTGAATCTTGATTTATTTATTTGTTTACTTTTTCATTTGCTCGCTTAGTATTTAAAACGTTTTTAAAGTTTTGCTAAGAGAGAGCAGATTCTTGTGTAATTGTCTTAAATAAAAATTAATTTACTAATTAAATTTGTAATAATTTTATGTGATTTTAATAGGAATTTTTAAAAGTGTATGTTTGCCGCACACAGTCGCATGTGAAGATATATTTTCTTTCACCTATGGTAAATAATCCCATACCTTCTCAGTTTACGGCACCCTTAGGTCAAAATAAATACCTAATAGTTCTGTTTGTTTAGTATTATTCTCATAAGTGATTATTTAATTGCTACATATAAATATTACTGTGTAATAACTAGTGAGTTTGTTCAATCCTTTTCATTTTATGCCGTACATGTTTTCCCGGGATTCTCATTAATTTACCCCATTCTGAGGTCATAAAAATTCACAGCCTAGTAATCATCTACAATGTGCTGAGCAAAAGCAAACCCTCAAATCGTTTTTGGAACAATTTTCTACACTATAGCTCTATAAATAAAAAGAAATATGCCTATATATAATACACAGTTCGACTTTTTGAAATAATTATGTACAATTTTTAAAATGGTATTTTTTTGGCAATAATCACTTTGGGTGCTGGTCACAATCCATCTTTCTAAGCTTGTTTTGTAGTTTTTTACACCACACTTTTTTTGATAATAACCACCACTATGCGTCAAACATAATCCACTTTTTTTATAGAGGGTTTAGAACATTCTTTTACTTTGCACTTTTTTCGAGAGCCAATCCTATGTGCTATACATAATCCACTCTTGTGGGGAGTTTTAGAAAAATCATCTACATTTCATATCTTTTGATCCATGTTCTCTGCAAAATCCACCTTTTTGGATGCGTTTAGAACAATTTTCTACGCTGCACTTCTTTTGGTAACCAACACCTCCATGTGCAATGCATAATCCACCTTTTTGAGTACGTTTGGAACAATCTTCCACACTGCACTTCTTTCGAGTATAACCACCTCCATGTGATATGCATAATCCACTTCCTTGAGGGTGTTTAAAACAATTTTCCACACTGCATCTCTTTTGATGTGAAAAACATAATCCACCTTTATAAACATGTTTATCACACTTTTCTATACTACAACTTTTATAACCAACTCCATGCGCTCTACATAAGCCACGTTTTCTCGATTGCCTAGAACAATCTTCCATAATGCACTGCTTTCTAAAATATCCACCGCCATGTTCTATGCATAATCCATTTTTTTGAATTTGTTTATAACAATCTTCCACACTGCACCTCTTTCGATGATATCTACCTCCATGTGCTATGCATAAGCCACCTTTGTGAGTTAATTTAGAACAATCTTCCACACTGCACTTCTTTCGATAAGATCCACCTCCATGTCCTATGCATAATCCACCTTTGTGACTTAATTTAGTACAATCTTCCACATGGCACTGCTTTCTATAAGATCCTCCTCCATGTTCTATGCACAATCCACCTTTTTGAGTGCATTTAGAACAATCTTCCACACTGCACTTCTTTCGATAAGATCCACCTCCATGTGCTACGGATAATCCACTTTTTTCAGTGTGTTTAGAACAATCCTCAGCACTACAATTCTTGTGATAATTTAAACCACCATGAATACTACATGACACTTCTTGTTTGGGTTGGTTGGTACTATCTCCTATAGTGCAACACTTTTGATTACCATCCCCATGTTTAAAACAAAACTCGCCTTTAGAAACACCCCTAGAGAAAATTTCTACAATACAAATTTGGTTTAGCCCCCCATGTGCCAAGTTCTTCTTGATGTCTCTATAATCAGAACTATTATTACACCATTGTTCCGATGATTCTTCATAATTCTGTGGTAATTCCGGATATTGTGAATTTTTCTGCAAAACAAACAAAAAACCCTAAATAGTTTACGAGTAATAACTATTAAAAAAAGCATTGAATAAAAAATTATATATTATTTTCCGTTTATTTAATCTATTCACAATATCTATCCACCAATGGAATTAAGTTTGTCAGTATGAATGTGGATAAAGGCATTAATCTCATTATATTGTTATATAGAAGGAGATCTAGGCTCCAATTACAGCTTGATGTAATTACGTGTTTTATCCTAAATAGTTTCCCAAATTCCCTCCAAACAAATTTGGTTGCATTGCTTCTAAAACTTTATTTTTCCCAGCCATACCCTATAAGGTTTAGAATATGACAGTAGAGCCTCAATAATTCGACCGAAACGGGACCAAGAGGTGGACTAATTTTCGAAATGTCGAATAATACAGAAACAGGTGAAGTAGGAGGGGGTAGGGGAGAGAAACAAATCCAAATTACTGTAAATAGAAGTGCAGAATAGATATGAAATAAGGTTTGTTGGTAATTATTCTACAGTACAAATACAGTATTGTAATGCAATAAATTACAGAACTTTTATTTTATGCAAACAAAACTTTGGATCTAAAATTACTGTAGGGATTATTCGTCATTGAATTCAATTTTTTTCCTTGTATTGTACATGTATTCAAAATGGCAGACAAAGCAACAATGGGAATAGAAACAATATTATGAGTGTGCGCGCAGCACAGCAATGTGTGACTTACTCATTAACAAATAAACTATGGTAGTGGTGAAATAATATGCATGCGCTTACTGTACAACAACGTAAATTGCACGTTATGAGGCTATGTCGGATTATCAAGACTCAACTTTATTAGAAAATATGACCTCTAAACCTAGATATGGGGTTGCATTAGTTTGTCATACAAAAAATAAGGTCAAAACCCACTTCGCTGATTGCATGGTCCAAGGCGCTTCTCTCGCAATATACTAGATTGAGGAAGACGAGGAGAACAAAGTTTGATCCTGGTCGGGTGTACTGAGAGTGGTTTTTTACTAAATGGTTTACCACTCCTCCTCCAAGAAAATGCCAGTATATTTCCTCTACATTCAACTTTCCTAATCCCTAACAAATAAGTATAGCTAGTAGCGTATAGCCCAAAGGAGTTTGTTAGATGTGGTTGCTAAAAAAAAATTAGGTTGTGGTTCTAAATTGTTTTAGAAACACTGAACTAAGCTGACACTCTTTGTGATAAAGAGGCTGAGGTGCTAGTGTTTTTGAAATATATTTTTTCCCATTCTGCCTTCATGATCACCGCTTCTGTAGTGTTGTAACAAATTATCAAATAAAGAGAATCATTTGATTGTAATAAAACTCATATGGGCTATTACATTTACAAATTTGTGACATGGTTACCAGACTAATAAAAATAATTTAAGACAATAATATGTGTTGCGTACTGCTTTGGGCACGCATGCTATAGTTTTGTCAGGCCGGCATTATGATGTAGCTTGTAATGTCTTGGTCAGTGTAATCAATCAATAATCAACCGAGGTAAGACTGCCATTTTTAAAGTAAATGGGGCGTAGGTAAATTTACACCAACAATTTTTGCCTCAAGATTCCAAGTTAATATATGTATTTGCAATTGATAGCAGTTTCTAATGCTTTTAAATAGTAATTTGGGGGGGGTTCAAGTATTATGTCAACACATTTTTGGCAATTTTTAATCCCTACCCTCCGCATTGTAAGCAAAAATAAGCAAATTTCTGCCCCCCCCCCCTATCTATCCTTGCTCACGTAAGATTTGTCTAACTTTTTTTCATTTATTCACAGGAATAACCATTCTTTTTCTTACGAAATTTTGCCTAGACAGGTAGTAAGATGCGATGATAAAAAAAACTCATGCAAATTATAAATTGCTGATAATTATTAATATTGTGACGTAACTTACAGTCAACACTGGTATACAGTGAATTTAAATTTATTGAACAGTCACGTCTTCAGCCACTCAGCATCTTCATTCCTGCCCGAAGCTGCATGAAATCCAAGCGGCTTGCGACGCCCCCTCCCTCAGTTTTGCTTGTCTTTCTCTGTCTTATGTAAGAATTGTTCTGACCCCCCTCCTCCCTTTTCAGCAAAACTTAGCAAAACTCGAACCCCCTACCCCCCTCATAAGGTGCTTACATACTACTTGAACACCCCCTTAGCAAGCCTGAAAATTGTATCTATTGTAAATAAATTGTGGAACAGATACACCTCTTGTTAAAAAAGGATAGTAAGGCATCTACGTAACTCACTAGACTCGCGACCATCCGGCATAAAGTGGCAGCATTACGTGCCGGATAATATGGTATCATAGTGTAAATAATTTTCAGTATGGGTATGAATACTTTTTTTTATTATTTTCAAAGAACATTTAACTTGGTGTTATTAGAATCTGCCCGTTTTCTGATTATGATGTAAAATAGTCATAAAGTAATTGTAGATGGAAAGTAAAAACTAAACAAGAAATAAATATTTAAAATCACTACTATTCAGTACTTTATTATGGAAATGGAACATTGGCTTCAAAACAAGAACAAGTGAAAATTTAAAATGGACTTGTTAATACCGAGAACCGGGCGGGATAATACGGAGGGCCGGATAGACGCAACTTAAATATTTTGTCAAATTTCGTATAAACCACTTGCCTATTGGGTTTTAAAAAATATCTACAGTAAAAATGAAATTTTTCTTTATATTTTATTTATTTCTTGTAAGTTTGGTTAGAAAAAGAACCAATAATCTCAATACACATTTTACACTTTTTTGAAGCTGATTTTCATGTAAAATAAAAAGATATAATCATTTAAAAACAAAAATGGTGCATATTTCACACTTTAAAATAGTAAAAATACTAAGTTTTCTTGAAGATAACATTAATAAAACAGAGAATAGGTATACAAGAGAAACTAACAATTTTTATTGTTCTTCATTTCTAAATAAACATTTTCAGAAAATTTACTAAATATCTTAATTCAGTTACAATAAGTAAAAAACTGATGTCACTACTTGTTAATAGTATGCTGGCGACATCTGTTAGGTAAAAAATAAATTCTACAGTTAGAGACATATAATCAGTAAAAAAGAACTTATATGAGGATAAATTTGGCTAAATCAAGACAGAAGGGTCAGAGATGATTTTGCCCAAGCTAGACATGGGCAAGTCAATATTGGTAAAGCGAGGTTGCCCCTGTCAGACATGGGCAAGTCGGGCAGGCAGTTAAGGTGTCTTACAGTTTCAATCCAAACAACTTTCATCATTTGCTTTTGAGGCAGTTGTGAGTAATCAAAGAGGACTACAGGTCTTTAATAACTTGTTCAAACAATGTGTATCGTTTTTAAATAATCAATTGAGAAAAGTAATATCTCAATTTTTTACATATTGTGGCGAATTTCACTTCTCATTCGCAATAATCGTGAAAAAACTGTTGCCCACCTCTGTTATAAGGCGTCACTCACACATGGATTGCCAATAAACTGATAGGGATTTGAATCCTGGTCAGATTTACTGAGGGTGGTTTTTCGTTATTGAATTTCCACCCTACCTAAATATAGATGAGGTTGCACTTCCTCTATAAAAAACTTTATCATTCCCAAGATATTAGCATATCTAGTACACAAGGGTAAAACTCTGACAGCTAGAAATAAAACCCAAACTTTTTTGTGAAGAATAAATTTGTGATGAGAATAATGTGTGTAGTTATGACTATTATGTAACAAGTTTGATTGTAATTTGATTACGTTTATATTTTATTTTAAATGTTAACTTAGATTGGACTCATTTATAAAAAAATATTACATATATTATTTTGTTATGTGTGAATAAAAGAATCATACTGATTAAAAATAATGTATCAACAAATTTATGTAAATTGTCATTTTTTAACATACTTTACTTCGGCTCCGGGTATTTGAGACCAAGAAACAATGTATTAATGTTGCTACACAAATGGTTAATTCAGTCAGTCCCACGCGTCATGACGCATTTTGAGCCATTTGGGCACACACACAACTGGTCATTGAACTGGTTTATTTAACTATAATGTGTAGCCTGCAGTTTCATCATAGCTACATGGTGTGAGAGCTATTTTTTCCAAACATAAACATCATAAACTAAAAATATAGATCTCGACCTTAATAATGTCGCATCAAATCAAATGAGTCCAGTACCTCCCTCCAACATGCAGTAAAATATATCGGGACACACACTTACTACCAAATCAGTTAGTCTTAGATATTTTTTATGGGGCAAAAAAATTCCAATGGGGTAAAAGATTAATTGGCAGTTATGCAACATTCTGATGTCATATATAGGGTAAATGACCCCATCTAGGGAAGGGGTGAAGGCAAAAGAAAATAGTGTGTCACTGTCCTAGAAAGTTGAGCCATTTTCAGTAATGATGCAGTAATAAATTTCTAATGCTATGCAAGTACTAAATATCACATTGTCTTTAAATGTTAGTCATTGTTAATAATTCGAGTGTTGATTGGCTTTTAGTAAAATTTGTTTACCTATAGATAAGTCAAATCAAAACCACTTATAATATTCAATTATTTTAGTATTTTTAATATTGCTTCTTGAAAATTTGGGGTGGATAAAATAGTTGTCAACGCCCACGTGATTATCGTAACTTGAATTAGAAAAAAAATGTCACTCCATTTATTAATAATCTAAACACTTGCCAAATGATTTAAGTCACTTATTTTTAAATGTTTATCTAAAAGGAAATTGCATATAGTGAAATTAATTGGAATTAATTCATTTCTACTCCATTCACGGTAGGAATTACTCTCTGAAAGGTATTTTTTTCCTACAAAAATCCTACTATATAGTAGCTTTCTGATAGGGAAAAAAGGCCTTCCTAATTCCTACGCTGAACAGACTTTATATACTTTTTATGAATGTACTATAATTATATAAAACCAACATTAAACTGAAAATAGACATTTATTGATTTACAATACTTAGCTATTTAATTATTATTTGTATTTAGCCATTCAGGTTATACGTTTATGTACTAATTACGCTAATTAGTTAGGAATTGGGAAGGTTGAATGTAGATGAAGTGAACTCACATTTACATGGAGGGAGAGTGGAAAACCATTTAGTAAAAACCACTACCGGTTCACCCGAGCGAGAATCGAACCTCTATCTCCCTGTCCTAAGTAGTCAAGCTCAACATAAAACTAGTGCATTGGTTAACTACGACATCAAGGCAGGTCACTTAGCTGTTGAATGACACAATTAAATTAATATATTTAAAAACAACAAAATAACTTAATTTTCCTCATTGTAATGTAAAATATATGGTTATTTTTATTATATGTCAAATTATAAATTTTAAGTAACAAAATATTGGTTTCTTAAAACTTGTATGTCCCTTTGGTTGCAAACAAGGTTGGAAAAGCCTCCGTTAAATTATAGGGAAAAATAAAGTTAAAACTTATTGCCTTCAAGCTTGAATCCGTTGAAAGAAAAACAACTTCCAATGTTTAAACTGTTTGGCCATTGTACAGGTGATACACTATAAATTGTTATTTATTCAACGTGGTTCAAGCATGAAAACTCCTCTGTTTGAATCAAAAACCCAATTGCAAAAGCCTTCTAAGTAAATAAAAATTAAAAAACTTGTAATTCTTATAGAGATTTAAATATGCAAACAAATAGGTATGATTTAAAATTTTTGAAAACTTTAACACCAATATGGTGATCTGCCAAGTGTAAAAATCAATGGTCCAAATTAAGAATGAGGCTGAGCATATTTACTCAAGAATTACTGTAGAGTCACACGTTTAACAAAAAACTAGCTCAGAACAGAAATGTGGCCACGTGACGAGATCTAAGCCAATCACAAGAGTTCCGCCTAATCGGTATGAGCTGTTTCGCTAAAGTTAACTCATCTCTACTTTGTCCGCTCAGCCCGAGATGTTCAGCACAGGAGAACCAATCAAATCTTAGAACCAGCCATCTCAAATAAGTGCACATGCGCATTTGAAAACGTGTGCGCTCTACAGCAAGAAAAAAGCAGACAGATTTGTTGCCCATTGGGAGGAAATTTGAAATAACCCGCCATTAAGGTAAAGCGTCTGTATCAATTGTGCCATGACACAGAATTATAGTTTGAAAACATCCATCGAGAGAACAATATAAGATATATGTTTATCCACTATAAAATAAAATATGTTGATAATCAGTTGTTTTAAGATAGCATTGCAATGCATCATCGGTCAACATAAAGTGTGTGAATTGCAGCATCACCGAGGAAGATTCTGCTTTCTATTTTTGGCGAACGTGTGAATCAAGCTTTAGACTGAGAATGTCCTATATACTTTGTGGCAGCTCAACGCACATTCTACTCCACTTTACTTTATGTTTAGTTATTATCAACATAGGTCGTCTTTCGGTAGGGTTCCCATCTTAGAACCCAATGTTTGTATGTTCATACGGAGCCGGGGGTAAGGGGCCGGTGTGGAGCGGCGGTTTTTCTTGAGCAATAAGAATCCTTAACACAACTTCCTTCAAAGGGGAAGTTAAAATCTCAGTCTCATGCCGAATGTAACATGTAAAAGAACCTTGGAAAGTATGTGAAAATACCTTTCCCGGCAAAATTGGTAAGCCCTTTTGCTTTTGCTCAAATAAATTATTTTGTGCAGTACGTTTATAAAGTACACATTAAATACCTCAAATAAATGAAAAGATTAAAAATGTTTTGTATTGCATAAAGCAGATCATATAAACCTTTTGGTGGCCCATACATGTTTAG
Organism: Timema bartmani; assembly: GCA_902151455.1. Classification (NCBI taxonomy): domain Eukaryota; kingdom Metazoa; phylum Arthropoda; class Insecta; order Phasmatodea; family Timematidae; genus Timema; species Timema bartmani. The sequence goes on from CABFWB010002190.1 coordinate 116,086, forward strand.
AACTAATTTTAAAACTAACAAATTTGTCAAAGGTTGATAAAGAAGCACACACAAAAAATAATGGACTGTAAGAGAATCATACTTTCAAAACTAAAATGCTAAAATATTATCAGAGTGTAGGTATGCAGTTAAACAACCGCTTGTATTATTTAATTTTCACTATCAGTGACGTTAGTAACAATAAACTGGGCCGTTGAAAATTTAAAAAATATTCAAATTAGAAGCTGCAATTCAGACAAAAGTTATATAATTTATTTCGATACCAGCTTCTTGAGTTCTATCAAACCTATTCTATTTTTATTTTAAAAAAAAAACATTTTCTTCGAGGAACTGCATTTAAAAGTCTAAAAAATTTCAATAACTAAGCCACAAAACTTAATTTATATAGTTAGTGAATATATGGACACTATTAGGTAGAAAGGGTTCCTGATGTTTTTATTTTTTTATTTATTTTTTTATTTATTTTTTTAAAGGATTTACTTCAGCTGTATAAATTGACTAAAACCACAAAACATGTCAACTCACACTGGGTTTTAATCCAAACACTGTGACTTTGGCAAGTGGGGAAATTTACATGGGCATATTTTAATATGGCTACGACTCATTTATTTTAAAATCTGTTACAATCATAAAACAATATTCATTTATATAAAATAAAATACTTTAATCTACAGCTTGTACAGTTATTATCATTAAGTGTTGAGCATGCTTGAAAAAGTTTCCAATCTTAACTTTGTTAGAAGCTAAAAATAATTATGTGTATTACAAAATCAAACGTTTTAAGTATTTTAAAACAGCTTACACAAAGAAATAGATATTTGATAAAAGATATAGTCACCCACATGTGATGTATATAATTTAACAACTTTCTACACTGCACCTCTTTCGATAAGAGCCGACGCTATGTTCTTCACACAATTTACCTTTCAGAGGTGGTTTCAAACAATTTTCCACAGTACATTTCTTTAAATAATAATTACCCCCATGAGCTATACAAAATCCACCTTTCTGAGCTTGTTTAGAACACTCTTCCGCACTGCACCTGTTATGATAATAACCACCCCCATGCGCTGCACACAATCCCCCTTTCTTAGATTGTTTAGAGCAATTTTCTATCCTGCAATTCTTTCGATAACCACCTCCATGTGCTATGCAATATCCATATTTTTGAGGCAGTTTAGAACAATTGTCTACACTGCACGTCTTTTGAAAAGAGCCACTACTATGTACATCACATAACTTGCCTTTCAGACATGAATTAGAACATTCATCCACACTACATTTCCTTTGATAGTAATAGCCTCCATGAGCTATACAAAATCCACCTTTCTGAGCTTGTTTTGAACACTCTTCTACAGTGCATCTATTATGATAATAGCCACCTCCATGTGATGTGCATAATCCCCCTTTCTTAGCTTGTTTAGAGCAATCTTCGATGCTGCACTTTTTTTGATAACTTCCACCTCCATGTGCTACACATAATCCCCCTTTCTGAGCTTGTTTAGAACAATTTTCCACACTACACTTCTTTTGATAAATACCACCGTGCGCTCTACATAATCCACCTTTCTTAGCTTGTTTGGAGCAATTTTCTACTTTGCATCTTTTTGGGTAGCAACCCCCATGTACTAAACATAATCCACCTTTGGATACCTTTTTAAAACAATTATCTACACTACAATTTTTATACCATCCCCCATGTTCTACGCATAATCCACCTTTCCGAGAGTTTTTTGAACAACCCTCAAAGCAACACTTTAATTTATATGTTTTAGTAGCACCTATCTCCATTTTAGAATCTTTTTTAAGGGATTTATATTTAGATCTATTACGAGACAATAGCCGTTTTGTTGACTCTTCGTAGTTCTGTGACAATGTTGATTTTTGAGTATTTATCTGTAAAACAAAACAAAAAGAAAACTGCAATATTTGAAATAGAGCAGAAAAAAGCTTTTCCAAAAAAATATATAAAAATAATAAAGTTGGTTAGTTCAAATATTTATCCTTATCGGGTTTGCCCTTGACATGAAAGTTGGGGTTTGAATTTCGGCCGGGTGTACTAAGTAGGGTGTTTTTCATTTTAAATATTAATGTGTTTCTGCAGTCACTCCACACAAAATACATTTAAATTTTCTCTAAAATATTACCCCACTAATCCTTACCTAAACAGTGTAAATGAATAAAATAATTATTTTTCAATTTGGTTTTAATTTTTTTAAATATGGTTTTGTTGGTTTCAATTCCACTGTTATTTTAAAGTAGAAAGAGAAAAAAACTGCAGCACTATGCAACGTGTGATTCGAGATGTATTACAGAACTAAGTTAGGTATTACAGGGTCACTACAAAGCTTTCCCTATAAGTTTCCCTGACTTTTCCAAGTTTGCTAGACAAGATGTTTAAAAAAATTCCCTGACTAAACTTTTTAGAGTTTTACCTAGTGAATTGAAATTTTTCCATTAACTCTTAAACGCCCATCCATCAGCGCACCAAGTAATGGCTAAAATACTCTTGCAGCCAATCCATCGGTGCCAGCTAAATCTTGTCTTTTAGTATAATAAATATTACTAAATGGCACCATAAGCCTTTATCCTAAATATTAATCTATAGTTCATATTTTCCGCAACAGAAAACATTGTAATGTCAACAAAAAAGTATTTCTTTGCACAGATAAATTATGTTATTTTCAGTTGTTTACACTATGGCATGAATATGTTTATGCCTTCTCTATTTTTCTATTTTTTTTTTTTATTCGAGTGTTTAGCAGTTACTATTTGATTTTCTTACAAGAGTTTATATATTATTTATTGTTTTATTCTCGTTTCCTTATTTGTAATATTTATTATAAGTTATATAGGCCTAAGTGTTAGTACAATATTTTTTTTAATATCTAGGAAATGGCTGGTCTAAGTTCTAGGTTAGATGGCTTTCACATTTTAGATTATTTAGATACTATAGATAGGGATAGTGAATTTACGCCTGAAAGTAACTCTGAGATATATTTATTATTTGGACTATTTATTATTCAGGCCGATTTATTATCCATTTATTATTTATTTATTGGCTGCATGGAGATTCTTTTCCAAAACAAAGGTTCTGACTCCATAAGTGTGTAGGCCTATACACAATTTCACTAAAATTGATGTAGTTTAGAAACTAACAACACTACAGACACCAAACTTATATCAGATTTTACAGAAATAAATTATCTTTCTTTCAGGATGTAAGAATTTTAATTCTATCAAGGCATACTTTTATTTATCTTTAATTATCCTTAAGTGGTTATTTATCTTAAATTTA
>CABFWB010002191.1:0-12472 GCA_902151455.1 Timema bartmani
ATATACCTAAATGTTGACTGTCAGAAGTCAGCTGTGAACTGTCAGTCAGCACCAAAGAAGCCATGGGGATACTGTAGCTCGACCTTCGAAACACATTTCCCGTCACTTTTCAGTGGTGGGGGAACGTGCTGCTGACAGTCGCGCTCAAATAATTTAATTGCGGCTCTGTTTACATCTTTCAGATCGCGCGTGGGTGGGCACTTTGACTCGCGGACCACCGGTTGGGAACCACTGGTCTAAAGGTAGCTTCCCCACACTTAAGCAAGTCGCGTACTGTTCCCCTTTTGGGGCTATAGTCTTGCAAACGTTCCCCTTTGACCTCATCATAACAAACAAATTTTATTAAAAAAAAACTGCTATCTTGTAAAGTATTGATATAAATAATGGTAGGTCGAGATTTTAATAAGGGAAGCTAAAACCGTGACAGAGGGGTGGGGGGTGGAAGCTTATAAAAGTTAATTACATAACGTCATAACCTGATCATTTGCTTTTCAAATTTAATAACTTATTAAAAAAAAATATTTTATGATCAGCAAAAGAAAACACAACTCAGCGATATATGTCTCGTACCCCGTGGGAGTACGCGTATCACAGTTTGGGAAAAAACAGTCTAAGGCGTCACTATCTAAATAGACTGGATTGCCGGTGATAGGGAGGTCGAGGCTTTAATCTCGGTCGGGTGTACTGAGATTGAATTTCCTATGTGGTTTCCTAATTTCCTTCCGAGCAAATATGGCTACATTTCCTCTATAATTCTGCCCTCCGCATTTCTAATTCACTAGCGTGAATACGCGGACAGCCCGAACGGATAGTAAGACACGATGTACTGTAAAAAAAAATACCTCACTTTTTTTATTGTTTCAAAGAAAGAACACACGCGAACTTTATAGTCATACCACCGGCATCGGTGGTCGAATGGTCTAAGGCGTCACTCTCACAATAGACTATAGTGCCGATGACGGGGAGATCAAGGTTTAAATCCCGGTCGGATGTCCTGAGCTTAGTTTTTTTTCCTATATGTTTTCCTACTTTCCCTCCGTGCAAATACGGGTACACTTTCTTTAAATTCAACCTTTCTCATCCCAAACTTTATTGCGTAGTTGGTAAATATGAGTATAACCTGACCAGGTAGTAAGACGCGGTGATTAAAAGAAATTAAAATATGTAGCCACTCGTTTCGGTGGTCGAATAATCTATCGCGTCACTCTCGCAATAGACTGGACTGGCTGATTACGGAGAGAATTGGGTTTCAAATCCTGATCGGGTGAACTGAAAGTGGTCTTTTCTGAATGGTTTTCCACTCCCTTCTCACGCAAATGTGGGAGCATTTCCGCAAAAACCTCCCTCATTGTTAGCACATATTTTTTAAGTTTAAATCCCTAAACCCGAAAGAGTAGCGAGATTCAGTGCCAAAAATGATATAGTCCTTTCAAGTATAGATAAGGTACAGTACAATTTTCATAAGAAGACTCTTTTAGGAAATTCAAACACCTTTCTTTCATTCTTTGTGGTTAACATTGATAATATTTTACTCTTTCATTATTGTTATTGTAAAAGACAGATATTATATTGATAATATATATTTAAAGTGACAGCTACAAATAACACGACTTGACGTATGCATACTTGAAAGATCTTGTAACTTTTCTCTTACTTAAGACTCTTTATATGAAAATAAGACTGTATTTAAGGTGCTATAAAGTCTGGCTGACGTATTAATGATATTATGTCAACAAGATGACGAATGTTTATTCAATATAATTGTATGTATTATTCGTATTAGGATAATACTGCGCGTTAGTTTACCCTTGAGAAGGTCGTATATAAAACGTCCCCCTGCTATTAAATGATTGAATCTGAACTTGACAAGTATTACATCATAACTTCTTTTTTTATATTATTTATAAACTTGCAGAACAACATTTCGGATTAAGTCCAGGTTTCACTTTAAGTTACACCGGTTTACAAAACTTGTAAAATAGCGGATCAATTACATAACCTGTTTAGTTTTCCTAAGAAGTTGTCCCGTTATTTCAATAATGCATTGCTTGCTTTTCGTTGCTCGTTTGTTCTACTTTTGATTTGTGAACAGCTGTATTCCACGAGGGAAGGAAGCACTCTGTCAGTTGTGCATTTATTTTATGTAATCTGTAACGCGTCAGAATCAATTTGACTATTTAGAAGTCTATCAACAATTCATTGTTTTGTTTGAACTACATGTTTGAAATTGAGGCATGAGTTCTCGCTTGAAAGGAATGTTTTCTTGACAGATTATTTTCAAAATTAGAATCCACAAAGGCGGGCGTTTCGCTCTCGTGTTAAATAAAACGTCATATATATACATCGCATCTTGAGAGAGATTTTTTTCTTCTTTATTAATTTTTTTCTGGGGGGTAAGTGGGTAGTGAGTGAGTTTTAAAATGAGACGGAATAAAAATAGAGGAAACAAAAAAAAGAGGCGTTCGAAATGTGAGTAGAATATATTTTAATTTTATTTACATTATCACATGTTTGTGTGATTTTTTTTTTTCTAATGAGTTGACCAATTAATAATTGTATTAATACAAATGTGGGGAAACATTCTATTGAATTTTATGTATTTATTGATATTTATTAAATACAAAACGTAAAATAATTGGAGTACAAGAGGAAGACCTTTTTACAAATATAGATAAATAAATAAATAAATCTTAAGGGACCACATTAAGAAAAAAATAGGCATTTTCACTCCACATAATATTTTATTTGTAATGAGTACAAATAATTATTTCTAATGAAAAATACAAGGCTATTAAATATTTGGCTTCTATTTGAACATCGCAACATTACAATTTAAAATACCAAGTTAGGTGTATACTTGGACTAAATATAATTTAAAAAATAAATACATTGTTCACACATCTTTGAAATACTGGTATTATTATTTTTCTCTGATCCAGAATTCTCACTTTATCATGGAAATTTGTGCAGTTTTCCTTAGATATAATCCTATTATTAAAACTTATTAATGAGGTATCCTGGAGTAGAATGATGCTCTGCATAGTTAAATTTATGGCTTGTGCCTGCCAATCTACATGCCCCAGACTGTATGAATCTAGAACAAAGATAGGCCCCCTCTTTTCCATTCTAAATGAAACTGGTGGCAATTGAAGTACATGTAAATTGCTACATGTCTTAAATGGAAAAGCACATATTTACTTAAGGCCTTTATAAACTTGCAGATATGTTGGATTTTTCTTTTAATAAGGGTTCTGCTTTCTAATTTCCATTTTCACACCAAAGATACTAGTATGTAACACCTACTGATGCTCTGTGTTCAAACCTTTATTTTTTAGCACCGCATATTACTACTTGTTTAGGTTATATGGTCAAACCTTTATTGCATGCCACTTATATTCCTCTTACCTGCTTCAATACCGCTCAAGTGTAGAGAAAATGTTTTTTCCTGAATTGTTTTAACACTTTCCCTCCACACAAGAGACCCTGTACTGCAACTTAACAACTAAAACACCTAACATTTGGTTGCGATTGATCCTTGTGCTGCCAGATTCGACTATGACTGAGTTTCAAGCAGCAGGCAGCTTGATGGCCGGCAAGAAGTCCCCCGACGAGGCGGTCGCCGCTCAGCCTACCTTGCTGTCGTCGCTTCGAAGCGTTCTCTTTGTAATAAGCTCTGCTCTCATTGGCTTCGCTGCATTCAGGAATACACTCACGTGGTAAGTTCTGCCGCGGATGAGAGTGTTAAGGCACCAATCTTCAGGTGTTGGCTTTTGTCACCCTGAAACATCTCCGAGGGATTCGTTTGTGAATATCTTATATACTTGCGGTTAAAGAGCTATTAGTTTGTATTTCACTTTAAGCGGCTAGTTTCGCGGTCCAAATATCCTAGGTACGTTAATTTCTTAAAACATAGTACCATATTAAAAAATATCAAGTATGATTTTGATATTTACTTATTTACAGTTAGTCTGTGGTCTTTCTGTGTAAGTCAAGTAGTACTTAAATACAGTAAAAATTTCAATTTTACAAGATGGGGGGGATGTGATGTTAGCCCCCCCCCCAATATAAACATATCATTTGTAGGCCTATCAAAATGGAACAAACTAAAATATTTGAAGAACAAACGATTGCAATCATAAAAACCTAAATTTTTAAAAGTGGGGGGCCAACTTCACGAATGTCTGCATAAAATACAAACCACTATAGGCTACACCGTAATTTAGATTAATCATGCTGCTCACAATTTCATACCACTATGGTTATTAACATTTAAGGACCTTAAAATTACACTAACAACTATAAAAAAATAAAGTAATAAAATGAATATTTGCATGATGGCTTGGAAATGTAGGCTTACAATAAGATAGTGTAGAAACACTGCACAGTCATGACAGATATTCAACAACTGTTGATATCAGCTTGTGAGTAAAATTAAACTCTAGGTTTCTAACGAAGAAATAGTTTATTTATTTTGACCAAAAAAAAAAAAGTTTTACTGTAAAAACTGCAAAACCACTGGCCTTTTCCACACACTTCCTGCATTCGTGTCTTAATCGATGTTTTCAATTCCAGGCATCTCCAGAGATTTTGGGGAGCATCTGGGGATTTTTGGCAGGCGTTGTGGGATCGCTTCTTGGATACTGTAGGGGAAGATCCAATCACATTGTGGATATATGGTGAGGCTACAGAAGACATTTCCTGTTGGACATTAAATAATATATTTGAGAAATATATTAATTACATACCATATAAATTAAGAACACATCTCATCTCATAGATAACGCTTGACCTAGAAAGACAATACAGCTCGAACCAGACATATAAGAGTTACATTGTGTTGGTGTTCTCGGATAGTTATCAAAATTCATCAAAGTTAGGAGTGGGAACCACCATGCCAAACTGTCAACCTTGTCATTGGTGGCCCAATTTACAGAGTATGAAGTTACTATGGTAAGGTTTATGCTTTATTTGTAAGAAGGTACAGGAATTATTATTATTATTTAGCACCGCGTCTTACTACCCGTTCGGGTTATACGCTTAAGTACTAGTTACGCTAATGGATTAGGAATTGGGAGGGTTGAATTTAGAGGAAGTGAACCCGCATTTGCGTGGAGGGAGAGTGGAAAACCATTTAGGAAAAACCACCCCCGGTTCACCCGACCGAGATTCGAACCTCGATCTCCCCGTCCTCGGCAGTAGAGCTCAACACGATTGGCGCGTTAGCCAACTACGCCACCGAGGCGGGTAGGTACAGGAAAAAATGGATGGAAACATATATGGCTGCTATAATGAAAAATAATAACATAGTTCACACTTTACATTGCTGCCATTAGACGAGAGGTAATGGCTGCCTCTTGAAGAAAATCGTTCGTTTATACCCAGTCCCCTGACATAAATTTCATTCCATCAAAACTCATCAAAAGAGAGTGTGAAACTCGCAACACAACTTCCTAAAAGAGGAATTCATAGGATAAGGATTTATAATAATTTGATCAGCATTTATTATCAAGAAAGATGGAAATTTACTCTTTGGGAACGTAGTTAGGGCGTGACTTAGTTGTTGGTTTGCTTAACTAATTATGTTGTAATAATTATAAGTCGTGTGATAAAAACACATGCATCTCTCGGTTTCAGGCACTACTGCGCTTACCATGTGCGTATACTGGACATTTGGTGGCATCTATACTCTTCTGGATGTGACAAACAAACCAGCAGCTTTGCGCCGGTACAAGATCCAGCCTGGTACTAATGAACCTGTCGACACAGCTCGGCTACTAAAGGTAGCACTGGCATGAACACTCATTATACCAATACTACTATACTTTTACAATAGTATGTCATAAATCACCAGATTTATAATAGCCTGTGATAATGCGCGGCCAATCTTCAGACAGTATAACAATATAGGCCTATCACAAGGTAGTGCTGATCTACCTCTAAGACGATCTATCATAAGTTAGCGCTGATATATTATTATTATTATCACTGCGTCTTACTACTTGTTTGGGTTATACGCAGCGCTGATATAATTCTCTGACAATCTATCACAAGGTAGCGCTCATCTGCTTTTATGACAAACCATCATAAGGTAGCGTTGATATAATTTTATGACAATTTATCACAAGGTAAATTCCGTTCATGATAGGTTTTTACCTAGATGACAGTTCGAAAATCAAATGTTTAGGTTTTGGGTTGCCAACAATTGTAAAAGATCACTGTTTTGTTATAAATGTAAAGTTTTTTAGTTACCTGTTATATTTTACATTTAAAATAACATAAACTTAAGTTTTCTCATATTATTTCATTACTTTTAATAATTTCTTTTTGTCCAACTCGAAACAATATTTTAAACATAATTAAAAGAACTTATTCTTCGTTTTGGATTTTCATTGATTATGTGTAATATAATGCATACATCAATACCTTTTAATACAGGTATCGTATTTACTTGGAAAAGAGAAAATACTTGTCATTTTTCACAAGGTAGCACTGATCTAATTCGTTGATCTATCACAAGGTAGTGCTGATCTACTTGATAATCTATCACAAGGTAGGGTTGATCTACTTCCCTTATAGCCTCTAACATTATATTACCCCATTGAACTACATAAAAATAGTCTGTAATAATGCACTTGGATGTTAATATCATTTCTAAAATACACTCTGGAAAATATGTAGTTCTACTTTATAAACAATTTTTGACAATGTTGGCCAATAATAATTCTTGTACATAAAACTTTTTTTTTTCACTGTGTTTGTCTACCTGTTTGGCTTTTGCGTGAATACACCAATCATGCGAATGTGTCAGAGATGAGGAAAGTGGAATTAAAAGAAAGTATAACCGCATTTGATAGAGAGAAAGTGAAATATCATTTAGGAAAAAAGATTTTCATTACATCTGACCGAGATTCAAACCCTTATCTCCTTATCATCAGGAACCTTAGGTATACATATACATACATTAGTGCATGTGATTGTGTTCAAAGTGTTAAAACAATTGTATATTACGTGCAGGTGATCGGCTGGGTGCTCTTCAACCAAGTGGTCGTGGGGCTCCCCGTGTCTTTTCTCAGCTACCGTCTCATGGAGTGGAGGGGGTTCCCACCAATCAGGGAACTCCCCACCTTCCACTGGGTGCTGGCAGAAATGGCGGTCCATATCCTCATGGAAGAGATTGGTTTTTACTACTCACACAGGTGGGCTGCGCCAAAACTTTGCTTGTGTTTCACATAAAGACGTTGACCTCCTTTTAAAATCCTTTTAGCTCAGTACAAATTTTGTGACTCTTATTTTTTCATAGCATACTAAAACTACTCTCAAAACATATTTAAAATGTTTAACAAATAGCCCAGTGACCAAATGATTATAAAAAATGAAAATTGATAAACATACACACATGCATACCTAATCATAGACTGTGCATGTGGATTAAAAAATAACAACTCCGTACTTAATCTATCCTCACTAACTTTCTCCACACTTCCCTATCCTTGCACACTCCCTTCGCTTCAACAACATCCATACACCGAGTCATACATGCTCTTTTATTCTTAAAACTCTCAATGTTTCTCTTTTTCACACATTCGTCTACAACATTTAACCACATTTATTTATTGATAATACATTCTTATAATCCATTCATTGTGACATTCATACATTATTTAGTTAAGTGCTAAATTACTTGTTTGGGGCTTGGTTGCTGAGCTTGTTTATTCTAAACCACCATTAAGCAGTTTTAGAGCTCTTAAACAAATTTAACCTGAAAAATTGAAAAAAATAAAAAAATCTTAAGGATATAGAATTTCTAATTTGAAATTTCCTTGAATCTTGAATATCCTTAAGAATTCGGGGGTCCCATGATCTCTAATATCAATCGAAAAATGTAAAGTGAGAAAATATAACATGTCATGTCATGGCTTTCAACGCTGAATTCCAAATCGAACATGAATCCTAACATGATTCAAAATAAGACTCGAAGTTTCGCACAGGCTGATTATAAAATAAATGAGGGAGTCTGATCAAGAACATGATGGCCTCCATAGATTTAGATGGGATATTTTTCACTATTTAAACGTCTATAAAATCCTGAAATCTAGCTATAAAAAATAAATAAGATATTCATTGGTATTAGCTATCCTCCAAATATTGACTGACTATTTGAAAAAAAATTGTAGTTCAAGAGGTAAGTTACGATAAATCTGTACTGACATATTCTTTTTTATATCAAATAAGGGTTATCATGTTTTTGCCCCGACCTCAATAAATTTGAGTACTTCTGACTGGAGTAAAAACGAATGTCCGCAGGCTGCTGCACAGCCGGTATCTGTACCGCTTCATTCACAAGAGGCACCACGAGTGGACGTCGCCCATCGCAGTTACCGCGGTGTACTGCCACCCGGTTGAGCACGTGTTCTCCAATCTGGTCCCCCCGCTGCTGGGGTTGTTCATCATGGGGTCACACGTCGCCACCGCCTGGCTCTGGTTCTCCCTCGCTATCCTCTCCACCCTCAACGCTCACTCGGGCTACCACCTCCCCTTTTTCCCCTCGCCCGAGGCACACGACTTCCACCACTTGAAGTAAGTGCACTGTTTCCTGTGAATGCAACATAGCTCACAAACTCACCACCATCAACTGTTTCCAGCCTGTGGCCGGATCAGTTTAGTAAAATGCCTCTATCCTTCCTCCTTTAATTGCATCCATTCTTCTCCTCTCACTTGCACACTTTCTGTTATCTGCTCATCCTGTTTCTTTCTTGGCATCCTCTCCATTTCTATCCTCATTATATGCCCACCTTCTATCCTTCCACCACTCCTTTAATTTCTTCTATTCTTCTCCTCTCACTTGCACACTTTCTGTTATATGCTCCTCCCCATTTCTTTCTTAACCTCCCCTGCGGTTCTCCAATCAGGTACTTTACTATGTTTTCTCATATATGGGTTTGTTTCGGTCACCGGCTTGCTAAGCCTGTCGTAGCCTACACCTGAGTAGCGGGGCTACTGCTTATAGGTCCTCAGGTAGATCTTTTCCTGGTGGTAACCTTCTCTAACCGAAGTTATGGGTGCTGATGATGACTTAGCTCATCGTCACCAACCCTCGCATTCCAAGCCCACCCAGCTATAGATTCTTATTGTTTTAATTATAGAAATAAAATGGTACCAAACTTTTGTATTTAATAAAAGGAGGAACAGCAACGTCTTCACACTTAGAAAAACTAAAACATATCCACCCGCTTTGGTGGTCGAATGGTCTAAGGCGTCACTCTCACGATATACTAGACATTCGATTACGGGGAGATTGGGGTTTGAATCTCGGTCAAGTGTACCGAGAGTGTTCTTTCCACTCTCCCTCCATGAAAATGCAGATACACTTCTTTTAAATTCAACTTTAATACTCATTCTTGACCCATAGGCATACAACCCGAACAGGTAGTAAGACACACAAAAAAGTTTTTAATTATTTTTTTTCCAAATTTCAAATCTGATATTTTATTGAAGCTCAAAAATCCTTAAATATTCGAGGATATAAGGGTCCTATCCCTGCCCATAGCTAAAAGTCAAAATTACACTGGGTTAATCTTGTTTGTTAGGTTCAACCAATGTTTCGGCGTCCTAGGCGTGCTGGATAGAATCCACGGGACCGACGCGGCGTTCCGTAGCTCGAGGGCGTATACAAGGCACATCATGATGTTGAGTCTCATGCCTCCCAGGGAGGCCTTCCCCGAACAGAACAAGTGCAAGAACAAGTAAAATGAGTCAATATCTCAACTCGACAGATTTCATCAAATAAAATTTGCTAAGTATTCTCAAGAAAAAAAAAATCATCTCTTTTTGGGTGCCATTTTTATTCCAGTGATTTTTATAATTTTAATTGTTGACACGCTCAATTTTAGCATCATACTATATTGTGAAGAATTTGGTTATTGTTACAATATATTAGTATTGTCTGTTACACCATTAATTATATATTTTAATATGATGATCTAAGTTAACTGTTGAATTAAAGTTTGGTTGTCACTTTGTTAATAAAATGGTAAACAATTTGTTAATCTATTGAAAATGGAGCCGCCTTCGTGGTCATAGATTTATGACTTTTTTTTGCAACGGCTGAAAAAATGAATCAAGGCAGTGGTTTTCAAGAAGTGGAGTGTGTACCCTCATTTAGAGTAATTGAGGGAGTCAAATATCTCTAATTTTTGCACATCAGAAAATAATTTGTAATGTTAAGAGATCACTATTTTTAATCATGCTTTTTTTTAGGGGGTGTTTTAATTAAAGCGGGGCTCTGCAAAGTGAATATTGGAAACCACATAGCTAAGGATTTATAAAAAAAATAGTGATTTTAGTTATGACCATTTATAAAGTGAGATTAACTATTTTATGAACTTATTTGAAACTTGTTTCTTTTTTATCATCGTTTAAAAAAATCTTCTATGCACTGATGCGCAGTATACTGCATGAAAAAAATAACACTCAGGTTAACAAATTTGTAAAAATGTTATAGGGTTAAACAGACTGGGAAGAAAACCCAGGTCCAGTTTTTGGGGTTTTTATTCTGGGGGGGATGGGGGTGGGGAAGGAGCAAAACTAATTTTGAAGTATATTTATCACAAATATTACAAACTCTAGTGAAAAATCCGTTATTACTAAAAAATTAATCCTTTTTTTTTCCAACTTGTCAAAATGTTTCCATACAGCCTTGTCTAGTTTTCAGAGTTTCTGGCTATAGATCCATAGGTCCCAGGTCCGGTCCTCGGCGCTTCCAGAATCTTTCTGTAAAGCAGGGTGTCTGGAACGGGATCAAACTCAGCCCCTTGAGGACAAATGAGAAGCTACTTGAATAAATAAGTAGCATCTCCATTCTAGAAAACTGGAGATTAACGGCCGGAGGTTTTGATGTGCTAACTACATGACACCCTCTACCCGCAAATGTTGGCATTATCATCGCTAACTGTGGTGGCTACTCTATCGTGGTTCACGCAATGAAGATTAAAAATGTTTCTAGCAAAACAAGGAAGTAAGCGAGAACCAGCTTCGGGAATTTGAACTTAAAAACTGACCAGAATGTCCGAGTAATTAAAAAAAGAAAGATTGTTTGACCCTTAAATTAAATTAAATTAAGTGTTCCATTTTAAACGCATTATTTTTAATGTGGCTGTTGTAATTATTTAACAAGTTGTGGGGACACTTATTTATACTTCTGTGAAACTTCATCCCCACCCTCTTAAAGATATTGTATAATTTATACTTTTTTTTTATGAGTTAAGGTACATTTTAAATTTATCATTCCACCCTTATATTGACTGTACCTTACAAAAGTAAGGTTTAGATATTTGAAAGACTGAAAGTACTTGAAAGTGATGAAGGTTTGGACGGAACTAAACACAAGTTTTATTTTGTAATCGTGCATAGTTCATTGAAGTTGCTGAACCAAATCAATCCAACTTATCTCATTTATAAATGGATAGTTGGGAAAAATCTACTATTTTACTAATCTCGAATCCAAATATTAGTTTTAATTACAAATTTCAAATTTGGTTGTGAATCTGAATTTTTGGAGAAAAAAAAATTATGAACTTAAGAGGAAAATAAATATTACAAAATAATAAAAAGTAGAAATTGTTACTAAATGTTAAAAAAAATTTCTAAACTGCATTCATGATCACATTCATACATTCAATTAAGTGTTAAATTTATGGTCTAGGGTCTGATTTTTAAGTTAATGATATAATTATGTTGGTTCTGAACGATCAATAAGTAGTATTAGAGCCCTAAGAAAATATATTTTTATTCAAAAATGATTTCTTTATTATTAATTTATTGAATCTCAAATTTGATATATTCTCAAATTCATGAATCTCGAATATCCTAATGTGCTCAAGATATTAGAGGCCCATCCTTTGTGTTTGTCTATTGCTCAAAGATCTTACAATTATTCAGGCTCAATAAATTTGTCAAGAATTTGTCATTTACATTGTGGTAGAAACATTAACTAAGAAATTTAAAAATATAATTTTAAATTTTCAGACCACTTCATCAACAGATTTGCTGACTTAGCATGATTTTTTTTAAAATTAGGCTAAGGAAAACCTAAGCTACCGGCGTATGAAAATAGAAATGTGTCATTGTCGGCTCAAAGTAGTTGGGTGTAACTTATAAACACTGCTACATGAGCTACATACTATGAGCGTGACGATTCCTTCCATACACTTTTTAAATTTAATCAACAAAACTGATTATGAATCTACTATTTATCTAGGAAAAAAAATTTCTTTTAATTTTGCGTACCTAGCTCATTAAAAAAAACTAGCTGCCCCCCAAAAAAAGCAATTCACACAAACTTAGTAATTAATGATGATATAAATATATATAAACAAATCTGTAAACACCCAATACTGACTGTCCGTAGTAAAATAAGTGTATTGGGAACATAAATAGTAGTATATAGGTTTGTCCATAAACTATGTAGGCATTT
>CABFWB010002191.1:21498-38588 GCA_902151455.1 Timema bartmani
TTGTCCTATTGGTACCACGGCACTGGGACTTCCAGGGGCCCGAGACAGAGACCTACTGGCATTTGTCACAATTACATCAGTGGTTCGGTCCAATTTTGTCCTTCATTTCAAAGTGTTTGGAAGTTTCGAGGAGTCTATTATTTTTGTACTAAAATTAAATTTGACACATGAAGTGAGTCAGGGTAGCGAAGCATATTCAATTTATATTTATGTAATGTATCTTGTGCATAACATTTCAATGTTCAGTTACGTATTAATTATTCTCATACATTGTTTTTTGTAAAATTAACAAGTTAAAAAAAAAGTACAAACCTAAGTCGAGCAGGGGTGGTGTAATAGGAGGGGGGACATGTACCCCCATGGAAATAATTTATGCTCCCCTAACCTACTCTTGAATGGAATAAACTCGTCATATCTACTAGAATAAATTTGCTTCTCTCAAGCTTTATTTCTCCCCCTTCTGATATTCTCAAATATTAAGCTGAAAATGGCCTATCAAATTTCAAATAGCTTCTACATTGATTCATCCAATTTAAAAAAAATTGGCAGCGAAGACCCACTTCAAATAGTTATGAGTCATTATCCAGATGAAGATTACTCTAAACAGTTTGTAGAGGCATTTTATTTTCCAAATATGTCCAGTCAAAAGCCATTTGAAATAGCTTAGCTAGGGAGATTCGAATTTTAAAAAAATAATGGAGGACTACTTCAAATATCTTGTAGAGAAATTTAATTTAGAAAAAAAAAATCATGAGAATATCACTTCTAGAGGTATTCACATTTCAAATAGTTTATAGAGAAGTCTAATTCCAGACAAGGGCTCTTCCAATTACACTATTACAAATCTTCAAACAGCTACCAACTGTGGGTGGTTGCTATGAGTTGTTGAAGTTGTATGATACAGTTCAGGGTGACTCAGAGCTGGGGCCCTTAAACCATTGAGGCAGCCCCTCTGCCCCCCTTTCCTACCCTTAATCCAGCACTGTAAATAAGCACTTCATAATATCTTCATTCAAGAATACCAACATCTGGACCGTTAACAAGATATATCTGCCGCAATCCATAACCAAGAGGCAAGATTGACATATCTTTGTGTTTTTTTAGTTGCCTTGATTGTAAATAGTTGCTCTTACCTAAACATAACATAGCTAATCCATTTTATAAATCGTCAAATAAGTGGTCACTTTGGATTGGGCACAATCAGAAAAATTCTAAAACAAAAAAAAAATGTCTTTGTGAAAAAATAAATGCTCAATTTTACTATAATTATATAACCAAGTAATATTTAAAAAATATATTATTCTAGTCAAAACATTTATGTATTATTCCTATTATAACTTAAATGATAACATTCAATTTAAGTGGTGGTATAATAATATATTAATATCCAAATGAGCTGGATATTATGTGCACTCGACCAGCCAAATGAAATGGGGTGATTATTTTCCATGATGCGGCTTACTGAAGTTATATTTCTTTCCCTCCAGACAAATGCTGATGTATTTTCTTAAAATTCATCTTCATTGTGACCTTGTTTTAAGTTTTTTTTATCCCCCAAATGTGAAAGCAAGACTGAAAAACAATGCACATGATTCTTGTAACGCAATAAAATGTGTGTGCGACACCTTAGCTCGGTATTTGGAGTTCCCGTACATTTATCTAAGGGTCCTGAGTTGGGTTCCTAGCTCAAAATATATTGGTGTGAAATTTACCATCCTTTTAACCTAAGTGTTAGATTAAAATGAAGATGTTGAATACATAAGATAGTAGAGGAAGCAAGACTGAAATGGTATGGTCATGTAATGAGGATGTTGGGTATACGAGATGGTATGGTCATGTAATGAGGATGTTGAGTACATGAGATATTATAGAAAGCAACACAGAAATACTCATCAAAGTAGTATGCTAGCATTTAAGACACACATTCCAGTGCCTTAGAACATGGGCGAATTGTTAGTACCATTTATTTAACAACTTCATTGCTATTAAAATATTTATGATTAATAATTTATTTTGTGTACATATAGAAGCACCATAATAATCACAGGTTGATAAAAAGTGGAAACAAGTAAACACAACCAAGAAACGTCGTCTTTAAACACAGCCAGTCAATTTGAGCACATCTATTTGTTTTTCTGTGCTAGGTAGAATCCTTAACACAGAAACCGATAAATGCAAAATACATATTTGTAAAAAAAAAGTATTCATTTAGGTTTCAATTGTTTATTCAATATAGGGACTTGCCGTTTTTCTTTGGATTATCTTAGTTTCCAAACAAAATAAAAGTAATATAAATATTTAATAGGTTCTATTTGATGTTATGTCATGCTAACATCAAAATTTTAAGTTTATGCGTTTAGCACTCTAGCTTACATATATTTTTTTTTCATCTGTATAAGAGTTTATTACCCAAAGTATTAAAATATTACTACTAGGCCATACTTGTGACCTGGTCGTTAAAATAAAAACATAGGGGTCAGGTTGTCAAGAAATGTTATTTACGTGGGAGACCCAAAGTCGCTATCGCCGGTCTTTAGCCGCCACCAGGGCTGTGGAGTCTGAAGCAGTTTTGGGTCGAGTTGGAGTCTGTAAAATTGAACCGACTCCAGTCTAAAAATAAAAACTTATAGTACCATAACAATATATGATAAATACATAACTTTAATTTTATGCTTTTTATTTTATTTTTAAAACTGATATTTTAAACTTTGACAAATTTATTCACAATTCAAAAGAAGCTTCCCATGAAGTCATCTGTATTATCTGTATTTACTGCATTAAATATGTTACATTACTTATTAATATACAGTAGCAATTTATGACAAAGTCGAAGTCAAAAAAGAGAGGAGTCGAAGGCTTGGCGTACCGACTCCACATCCCTGATGGGCAAGCTCACATATACCAACAAAGCATTGCATTCTGGCATCCTAGCCGCGGCATATTTGTCACAAGTATGGCCATACATAGCCATAGGTTAGGTTTGGCATATAATATTTATATGTTGTGGGGGCTTTAAACTACAAATTAAAAATATGTTATAAGGTAGTAATTTAAAAAATTATAGGCTACTACATTTTGGACCAAGAACTAGCTTTATAACAAGATTCTTGGTACAATTTACCAGCAGTTCTGTTATATTATTATTTATAACATTAATAGGTAACAGTAACACACTGTCTAGGTATTATAGAGCCTTTATAAAAAAAATTTTTTCATCTTTTTAGTTTTAATTTGAATAAAATATAGGTCTAGGCCTATATTATTTTGCCAACAGTTCTTTTATTTTAGGGTTTTTAGATTTGAATACTTTTCTTTCTATTTTCAATAAGACTACTCTATAGGTCCTATTGTCGGAACCTTTCATTTATTTTTATCGCGGTAAAACGGCCGATAACTTGCCTAATGGTAATCCCTTCCCTGATACATTATTTGAACAAACACTGAAAAATTGAACCAAACGTTAAAAATAATGGCCGTGTCAGTGGGGATCATTTCTGGTTGTGTACTCTGAGTAATAAAATGTGTTAAAAAATATCTGTAAAAAAAAACCCCCACCAACCCTCAGTCGTTATACATTCCATCGATCAAAAAATCCATTCTTTTATAGTGCCTCCTTTCCCAAAATTCCGCACCCCTCTTGTAAAGAAACATGAATAAAACAGCTAAAAGCGGAACGACGACAACCGTGCCAGAAATCGGAATTATGTAGTCGACTGGCGAAGGAGGTGTGTCCGTGGTGAGTGGATCTTCCAAACTCAAATCGTATGTAGTAGTTGGCTTATATTTCCTTCGAACTGAAGTGCTGGTTTCGTTTATGCTTTCCTCAAGTGCGGCGTTGGATGACTTTACTTGTACCGTCTTATTAGGAGAAGTTGAAGAGTTTGTCGATGTTACAACATCAGTTTTGTTTACTGCAATAATGTTGGTGGCAAGTTTAT
Source organism: Timema bartmani (assembly GCA_902151455.1). Classification (NCBI taxonomy): domain Eukaryota; kingdom Metazoa; phylum Arthropoda; class Insecta; order Phasmatodea; family Timematidae; genus Timema; species Timema bartmani. The sequence goes on from CABFWB010002191.1 coordinate 25,437, forward strand.
TATATGTAGAGGATACATTCTTGATTGGGAGTTTATTTTCTGAAGAAGATACATTTGCGTTGAGAACTGTCAGATTAGTGTTGCAGGCATGTGAGCTTGAATTCACTGGCAAAGTATAATTGTTGCATGTGCTGTTCGCCGATATTTTTACAGACCCTTCTTCAGTATTTACAGAAGATAAGCTTTCTGTGGAAGGGTTAGTATGTGTCACCTCTTCTGGCGGTAAAGAAACACCTTTACGCGGTACAATTTTCTTACTGCCGTCAAGAAGTTCAGATGACACACCTTTGCGGGCGACTACAGATGAATTTTTGTTACTTTCATCTGGTGGCAACGAAACGCCTTTGCGGGCAACAACTGACGAGGTATTTTTCTTTGTATCTTTAATATATTCACTCGGTTCTATAGGTTCATTATTTTCTTCTAGTAAAAGTGAGGGTGTAGCAAGTTTAGATTTCACAGGGTTTTCTCCTTCCATAGAGACAGTCAAATTTGGTGTGTGGGAACTGGAAGTCGGCAAAACTGAGCCCCCTCCTTCCATCGCAAGTTGTGCCAAGCTTAAAAGCGTTTCTGTTTCATTTGTTCCGTCATATGTCTCGAGTATCTTCGGAATATTACTTATTACATCCGAGATACGATGACCCGTAGCCCCCATGGGACGCGACGGATCTTCGGTAATGTTGTGATCTTTACTAGAATTGTAATCGGGAGCTCTGGTATCTGAAAGTATGTAATTTATTTGAGCTTCTGACAGATGCTGCTTCAACGGACCCATTAATTTGTCCTTCATATTTTCACTGGGCTCCCCCAAAGTATCTACAACTGAAACAGCTGGGCGATACGTCACAGACATCAATAAAAATAGGCCAAAACTAATTAGGTCGTTCATTTTATTTTAAAATTAATTACCTTTATTATGTAAAAAATAGACATAAGCCTTTGTATCTCTAATAAGATTCTTATTGATTACAAAACTAAATATTGCTCCGAAAAAATGTATTATTATTAAATTGTGATGACATTATTTCTTATTGCTCACAGATTACACCACTTTATTGCTAGATACACAGTTTCACCAACTTACTAATTTTAAGAAATGTCAATTTTCAAAGTACCAAAGATAATACAAATACCGGCCTCTTTATGACTAAATTAATATTAAGCGAACTAATAAACTAAGACGGTGGTTACATTGGATAAGAATTCGTACGAAATAGTTCAGAAAATGTTCGTAAGACAGAATGGTTACATTGGATTCAAAAACGTGATAAGGATACTTACAGAATCTTCAGAACGTTTGTTGTTTCAACCAAGTGCAATGTATTTTTTTTTGTATGAATTTCACTCTTTGGAAAGCCCTGCGTTAGAGGTTCTCTTATTGGATAAGAAATGTGAATGGGTGAACAGCTATTTTTCATCAAGGAATGAGAACGGGGAACTCACCAGATTGTTTGAAGAATTCAAGAGTCATGACCAGACATTTTTTGAATATACTCTAATGAAACCATCTACATTCGATGAATATATTCTAAAAGCTGTTGAACCATTACTCCATAAATACTCTAACATACTCAACATACCGCCGTAAAGGATCTTACCAAATACGGACATAATGGTTCCACATGTATTAGTATATTATTATTAGTATACATATTTGATGAGATCATTTTCAGGACAAGACCTTTCTATAGAGCAAGACGTTTGTAATAAAAGTCTTTCCTGAGAAAGACGCCTTGTTGAATGCTCTTTTCCTATTATTACTTCAAAATGGAGAGTTCTCAAAACGGAACTAGAAAATGTTTCCTGAAGAAGTCGTTTTAATTATTGTAAAATCAATTTGCTTACTTCATAACATTATTAATTATTTACAAGGCGTACCAGATGCTTTTGAAAATAAAGAAAGACTACACCAATTTCAAAACAAAAGCAAAGAACCACGATGTTTCAACAGGGCTACTAAAACAGCTTATGAAATTATAAATAAGTTTCTATAGTATTTTAATCGTGAACTATAATAAATAAATCGTGCTTTTTAGGAGAGCAAAAAAAAAGTGTTTTATTTTTATATGCTTCAATAAACCATTTTCATTTGTTAATTTTGTTTATTTTATATTATATATGTCACTGTTATAAATGTATCAGATTCAAGAAACACACAAAATAGTATTTTTTGACTTAGTTCCTTTCTCCAATGCATGATTAAAATATATTATATAACGTTATTTACCCGTTGATTTCATGTTCCCCGCCACTTCCTTACATAATTTCTTGTACAGCTCTTTATTATGACCCGCCTCGTTGGCGTAATTAGCTAACACGGTAGTTTCAGGTTGAGCTTGACTGCCGAGGACGGGGAGATCGAGGTTCGAATCACGGTGGATGAACTGGGGGTTGTTTTTCTAAATGGGGTTTCACCCTCCCTCCATGAAAATGTGAGTTCATTTCTTCTAAATTAAACCTTTCTCAGACCTAGCTCATTAGCATAATAAGTACTTAAGCGTATAATCCGAAAGGATAGTAAGTTAAAATGTCTATTATGGTATTGCCTACATTTTTTACCGCATAATGATATTAGCAACTCACAATCTATTTTGACACCAAACACTTCTATTTTCCTAAAGAAATCTGAAGATAAATCAAAATATTTTGTTCGCGTGGAAAAATTGTAAGACTTCGTACGAACCCGTAAAAATATATTGCAAGAAATATAACCATACATATACAAAACTATTGAGTTGTTTACTTATTATGACTTCGGGAGAGTTCATATGGTTTCTTACGAATCATTTTTCTTACGAATTCTTATCCAATGTAACCACAGCTTAAGTATATAGCCGAGTGGTAAGATTACTAACTAGTAACTACAGTAGTGATGCGTATATAAACCATAAGAAAAGGATTAATACAATTCGAAAAAAATGGGGTGTGGCTGTGTCATGGACAGGGCCGTGTGTTGTACGTGAATAGGTTTATGTAACTGGTTATATTTTTTAAATAAAATATTTTTATTTATGTATTTAGGATAAAAGCAAGGAAACAAATAATTATTGTGTTACAATATAACTTTATATACAATCGATAGATTTTGACGACAGCTGACGATTAAAACTTAAACGAACATCGTAGCTTCTCCGAGTCAAAAGTTATACTAATTGCAAATCTCGATACGCAGCAAAATAACCTCAAAATGGCGGCGCTTCCCCTTCCACCGCGCGCGATGCGTCATTGTTCTCGCTTATCGTAATGAATTCTTTGATCCTTTAGCTATCCAGTGATATAATTTAATTTTGGATGTAGAGGAAAGATTCGAAACTACAACATCAAACTGTATCCCCCGATTTTGTTATCATTCGGTTTTTTGGATTGCCCCCCTATGGTAGCAAATTTAAAAACGTATTCACGTCAAAAAAATTGTACTAATTTGAAAAGCTATAATGCTCAAATTAGTTAAAATATGAATTATGATTGTATAAACATTATTTTAATAGGGTTGAATTATTATATGAAGCTGCCACACCTACAGAGAGGAAATAATTAAATACATATTACGTAATCTCTGGAGCAAATAGGCTAGAGTCATCTAGGTTTGCATTTAAGAAAATTAAAACTTTATTTGCATGTTAATAGATTAATGCATTTAATTCTTAATTTCATCATCATCATGAACTGTTTCCAGCCTGTGGCCAGGTCCATTTAGTAAAATGTCTCCATCTCCATCTATCCTTCCATCATTTTTCCTCCTGCACCCTCTTCCATTCTTCTCCTTTCACTTGCACACTTGCTGCTGTCTGTTCCTCGGTTCTTCTTATCTCTTCCTTGGTCTCCCGTACGGTCTCTTATCCTACATATATACAAATAAATTAGCTATCTTTTATAAATATATTTAACAGCTTAGTCCTGGCTACCAAGAACTAAAGAAAGATTTCATCATACTATTTTAATAATGGGATTGTTTTTGGTCAGGAATGTGTTGTTGGTACTAAATATTAAAATCAGACAGTGTTGCCAATGTATTAACTTTGTCATTAAACCTAGTGACTTTTACAGGTCTGAAACGACTAATTTTCATTTTTGGCGCCTAGCTGCTAATCGAGCGATTGGCAACTTTCCTTAATTTTCTGTCAAGTTCATGTTCATTATTTTAAATTTTAATGCTGTAGAATTTAGACTTTTGAACTACCGTACTGCAAGAACGCATTATGCATTGCTTCGGTGTACAGAAGGGCTCTAACCACGGTACTTATATTACACGGTAGGGGCCACAAGGTAGGTGCTCAGTAGCCTGTAGTGTCTGTGACGTCAACGTAGCCCAGTGTGTGCTCAAATGTATGCTCCCGCCAATTCTTGCTGTTTTGTTGCTCTAATATTGTAATTTGATATTAATTAGTATTAGTAGAGCCTTGTTGTGTAGTTGCTGGGTGCAATAACCACTCAAGAAACTCTAAAAAATCTGGGGTAAGATTTTATAGATTTTCAACATTTAAAAAAATGCGAAAACAATGGGTGCGTGCTTGTAAAAGAACAGAACTGACCATTTTTGTGTCTCTAACGCTCGAGTTTGCTCTGCTCACTTTAGTGAAACGGTCTTTGGACGTGACTTGAGGACGGAATTACTCAAATTGAAACCAAATAGTGTGTTTTAAAAAAAGTTTGTGCTGCATTTTAAAATACAACTGTCACGGCTTCTCGTAAATACAGTTAATAAAATAGCTGATAAACGTGAAACCAAACAGGCTTAAACCTTCTTTTAAATACACATGAAATTAATAATTTGCTCTTTCCAACCTTAGAACACGGAAATAGCCCAACACAATTAATAAATACACAAGAAACTGCTAACGAAAGAATATACTGTTTAAAGAACGAAAATAAATATATTTTGACAGAGTTATACACTTTTAGGACATACATTTCTCGACTAACCGAAAATATAAAAAAAAAATTGAATCCCGTTTTTCCACCTCCCAACATCTAATTATTTTAAGGGGAAAATGTACCACTTGGAATTCTGATGATGTATCAAACGCAATAACACTAAGATGTATATCCAACAAAGAGTTTAAATATATTAAAGACGTTTTGAAATACTCCCTTCCAAGTGAAACGGCAACTAAATGCCACCCCAACTAATTTCCACTAAACCAGAATTTATAGATGTAACTTTAAATATTTCAAATCTGACGACTTTTAATTTTTCGTTTAGCAGCAATCTAGTGACTTTCTGGCACTAATCTAGCTACAACCTTTATTTGATCATTGGCAACACTGTAATCAGCTTTAAGTAACTTATTTTTAAAGGTGATAGGTTATCCCAAAGAAAATGTAAAAATATGTTCAAATAAACTACTTTAATTTTCTTTGTTATAACTATAAAACTTTCTTCACAAGTCCGAGTTCTACAATTATAATGAGGAGCCGAAGTAATTCAGGTGTCCGGTTGGACTATTATCAACGAATTGTTCAAAAAATAATTATGAACCATCAGGTTTGTGTTATTTGTATGTTTATTTCCATTTTAAAAATTAAAGTGATATAACCAGGCTTTGTGAATAGGACACAATTGAATACACAAACATTGTAACAGACACCTATTTTAAAATATTATAGTTAGTATAAGCATACCATACCAGTACTATAATAATCCTTAATGTTTCATTTGAATGGGTTTTATAATTAAAATATGTGGGTACAGCACGCAAACCCCGTATTTTCGAAAAAAACAAAATAAAAATATTTTCACGCAGTTAACACAAGACAACGTTATAAATTAAATTTGAAACATAAAAGGGAAAGACGTTAAAATATTTTACTTTGATGAAAACATTATTAATTTGTGAGTTGACCTCATGTTGATTACCTACCACATCTTTCCACAATTAACACCGTGACAACCTGGCATAGAAATACTCGACTCTAATTAAATATAAACACCCAAACGTTTTCTAGCATTTCATTTCCTCAGACATGAAAGGTCCTTGCTTGAAAGGTCCTTGCTTGAAAGAATTAACTGTGAATAAAAGTCAGGATGGGTATACACATTTAATTAGGTGGACATTTCTACTAATTCGGAGCTTGAAGTGTTTAAGGAAATGCTGAAGAATACGGCTAAACGTTAAGGCCTACCCTACCTTGTGAACTCCTAGGTGAATCAAGTTATTATTTTCTAAATTTAGACTTATATCATGTTCATATTTTAACCCTGTTTCTATTATTATCTGTTAAAAATAAAGTGGGCCTATTTATTTAATTAATTCATTTGGGGTGGATTTAATGTGCACTTTCTGAACCAACCATAATTTCTATGGGCAACGGCGAAAGAACCTAATTTTGCCAGGAAAGGTATTTTCACATTCCTTTCAAGGTTCCTTTTCATGCCACAGTCGACTTGGGACTGACGGCTTTACTTTTCCACTGAAGGAAGTTGTGCTACGAGTTTTTACCGCGCAAGAAAAATCCGTTGACCCCGGCTCGGTTTGAACATACGAACATCGGGTCCTGAGGCGAGCACTTTAACTTAAGACCACCGAGGTTGACAAAATTAGGTAAATCACGTCTGGTAGTAGTGCGAGGCTCTAATCTCGGTCGGGTCAACTGAGGATAGTTTTTTTTCTTCCCTAAATGGTTTCCCACTTTACTTCCACACAAACTCAAGTAGACTATCTCTAAAAGACTTCCTTCCTCATCCTTACCCTATTGGCGTTATTATCATATATATATATATGCTATGGGTAAAGTCTGAATCCGGATAAACTCAATATTATCCAGATAATATTGACATTATCCACCCACGTTTGGATGGTGGCAATTTCTATGGCTGATGCTAGATTTGTAAGGTTAGGCTATGTTAGATTAGTTTAAGTTAGGTTAGGTTAGGTTAGGTTAGGTTAGTGGAAAATATAGTATAAAATGAGGCATTTCAAATGTTAGTGAACAGCTACAATCCATTTTACTGTCCAATTTCGAAATATTGTTTCAAAATAAAATTTGTACTGATACTTGCTTAGTTTTACAAATATTATTCAACGTTATTCAAGTCTTGTTGGCTAGTGTCAATATCATCTTGATAAGGTTGTAAACGAGATAAATTACGTTCTATACCGGTAACATATATGTACAACCTCAACAGGTAGTAAAATGCGGTGATAAAAAAATAATTCATGGATCAAGCCTATTTTCTTCACCCCTTTTCTATCTTTCAGAATCCTGTGACAGGTTTATTCCCAGCTAGCCCTCAGAATGAACACGCTTGGATTCGAGATAATGTGTATTGTATCTTGGCCGTGTGGGGGCTCTCCATGGCTTACAAGAAAATTGCAGACATGGATGAAGATAGAGCCAAGACTTATGAACTAGAACAGGTAACATAATCATTTCTTACTTATTTAGCTGCGGTACGAGACTTTTTGTCAAGATAATTAATCTTAAGAGCTACCCGCTTCGGTGGCCGCACCGTCTTAACGCGTGACTCTCTCAATAGACTTAGATTGCACTGATGACGGGGAGATCGAGGTTTGCATCTCATTCTAGTGTACTGATGTGTTTTTTTTTCTTTCCCAAACTGGGTTTTATACTCTCTTTCCATGCAAATGAAAGTACACTTCCTATAGATATAACTTAGGCTACCTAATTCATAAAACCAAAATCAGTAATTTGTACATAGTTAAGCGTGTAACCCAAGCGGGTAGTAAGATGTGCTAAGAAAATAAATCAACATATGGTCTTGCGAATCATATGGTATGGCGAATGGATACATGATAAATTTTCCTATCTGTCAGATACCACTTCTCCTACTATGGATGCCCTATAGGTACCTAATTTATGACTTTAGCATCAGTAGCTACCTGATTTACAGACTGTCCACTAATTGTAAACTGATTCATCATGGGAGACTCCTAGACATGTATTGTGTATACCATTCCTTGAGTAGTTAGAGAGGCTTATGATACTTCGGACGACTCTGGTTCAATTCCAGTATGGGGCATACATTTTTTTTTGGTCCCACTTTCTACCCAAATACTTTTTTTTTAAAATGGCAGTTTAACATGAGGGCTATTAACAACCTGAATCCATGAGCAAGGGAAGATAGGGCTAGTTAGTGAAATTGCATATCCCTTTGCACGAAGAGAGGATATTTAAATTGCATCCAGTCGAGATTTTATCGTAGACCTCTCTGTAAACAGCAGCCAATTACAATTTGAGTATAACGCCATCTACAAATCGGATTTTTATGTAATTTTTGCCATAATTTGATTAGTGCCAAGTAGGCTACCTTCTACCGTTTTACATTTTACTAGATTTATTTAAAAATGTATTTCCCGTGAGACTTTTCATCTTAACTAATAATTTCATTTTTAAATGAAAAATTACATCTTCTATTTCTTTTGACTCGATCGCTATTTCAACCTTCCTTTACCTCAACATCTTCATGTACATTCCATTTACCCTGAAAGTTAGCAGTCTTACCTTGACCAATTACACTATGGCTCTATCTTATAAGTTTCACCATAGTGGAATAATGCAAGGTAAACCCGCTTAAGTGGCCACATAATCTAAGGCGTCACTCTCGCAATAGACGAGACTTCTGATGACGGAGATATCGGCGTTCGATCTCGGGTCGGGTGTACAGAGGGTGGATTTTCCTAAATGGTTTTTCACTATCTCTCTCTACCCAAATGCAGGTACACTAAACATAAATTCAACTTTCCTGATCCCTAACACATTAGAGTAATTAGTACAAAAGTGTATAACCCGAACGAGTAGTAATACGCGGTGATGATTAAAAAATATGCCAGGTAAGCATGCCACTTTTCAGGGTAAACAATATGTACATATTAGAGGATATTTTGTTATGTTACATAACTGAGATTTTTTTTTTTAAATAACATTTTAAAAATTATTACGTTGAATACAATTTCAATTTTCTGTGTAATATTATTCAGAGTTGCGTGAAGCTCATGAGAGGTTTGCTGATGGCCATGATGCAGCAGAAGGACAAAGTGGAGAAGTTCAAGACCACTCAGAACCCCTTGGATGCGCTCCACGCCAAGTACAGTTCGTCCACCGGTCAAACAGTCGTTGGAGACAAAGAGTGGGGTCACCTCCAGATTGACGCTGTCTCCCTCTACTTGCTGATCCTGGCACAGATGACAGCATCTGGTTGGTTTTGTTAATTAGTTAGTCCAGTATTACTTACCATTAATAGCTTAGTTTTAAAGTAAAAGTTACTGGTAGTCACCCTCTAGGAAGTGTCTATTCTTGGTTATTTGAGGAAAGTCTCAAAGGTTTTGTTCATCAGTCCCACCTAAACTTGATTTGGGTCTAAAAGATTGTGTTTAGAGTTACAAACCAAACATAGTTATTTTGGAGTGTTTTGTTTTATTCGGGGTATTCAACGTGCTCATTCTTAATCTAACTGACTTTATTAGCACACGATTTATAAATAGGCTGACTATATATGTCCCATTTGTAAAACAAAATTATCTTCTTTTTTTTTCTATGTCTTGGCTGTTGTGTAGTTTTAGTAAAAATGTCATTTTTGTATAGTTTTTTTTATAAAAACTTTAAAATATGCCTAAATATTGGTCAATCATAACCTTTAATCAAGTTCACATCAATGGCTGCCTTTGTAGCTACCAGACCTTCATGTAACCATTCATTGAGGTGCTTAAATTGAGATCAACAATTGCTAATTTAAATGTAACTTTAAAGTCAATGAATTATTCAGAGAAAATTAAAAAAAAAAAATCTGTAAAAACTTGCATATCTCTGATGTGATGTATTTGTTTGTTAGCCGGTGTCTGTTCTAAAATGTTAGCCAGCGTCTGTTTTGTAACGTTAGCCAGTGTCTTTTCTATAGTGTTAGTCGACGTCTGTTCTCTAGTGTTAGTTTTGGCTCTGTGCGCTTGTGCACAAGTCGGTTGTAATGTGCGTGTGTCTCATATTCCTGAAAACCAAAATTTGTTTACATAAAGTTAGTTCAACTGAAAAATACTCATGTCATGAACATGATTAAATGCAGTCACCTTCTCAACCTAGGAAAGTTTTTTTGTGTGGGTTCTGTGAAGAATTAATTTAAGTTTATTATTTATATGTATTAACACTTTTTTATTAATGTCCTAGTCTTTATGAATATACCCTCTGTGTCCCCCTTTCCTGTTTTTTTTTGTCTCAAGGAATTATGGGTAGCCTATTTATAAACTAACTTAAGTGTAGGACAGACACAACATCCTTTAACTCGTCACTGTGAAAGGGTAAACCCACACTAAACCAACAATACATTTTTCGGCCATGCCGGTAATCAAACCCGGCTGCTATAGCTCATAAAGCCGTCACACTACCGACTGACCCTACCAAATGAGCTAAGGTGTTGATTATTTTGTAATTAAAAATCAAAATAACTAAAAAAATGTATGTATTATTATCACAAAAAGTTAGACACTTACCTAAATTAAAATAAATTATTGGTGACCTGGTGGTCTAGGGGTAAGGTGTCAGACTTCTGTGCTGAGGGTCCGGGGTTCAATCCTCGGTCCCGGCACAAATTTATCTGATTGCCAAACCCTTCCTTCACCTCTGAACAAGACGTGTATTAATCACAACTTGTGAATGTGAGGAATGCCAGGCCTCTACCGTGGTTCGGATCCCACGTTAAACTGTAGGTCCTCCATTTCATCTCACAATCACCCTACCATTGCACATTAGCGTAAGTGCGTATAACCCGAACGGGTAGTAAGGCGCTGTGCTAATAATAATAATAATAATAATAATAATAATAATAATAATAATAAAATAAATTATTTTACTGTCATTGGTTGGTTCTTAATTCTCTTATAAATAATATTGGTTTGTATTCTGAAAATTGAAAAATGACACCTGGACACGGGAATCGAATCCGGGACCTTTGGCTTAGTATTCCAATGCTCCAACTCTGAGACATCCAGGAATCGTCCCATGCCTAGGGTCATTCTTCACTCATATTTTAAGGCCTAATGGTACAAGTGGCAGCAATAAGCCAATTACCGAGTTGAAGGTGACTGTGTTAGCTGATAGCTCGTGATCCTAATAAAAATCACACATTTTTAACCAATGATTTCTGCTAACCCACCATAGACTATGCCTTAGAATATGGGTGAAGAAAGACCCTGGGTACGTGACGATTACTGGATGGCTCAGTGGTTAGAGCATTGGCGTACTAGGCCAAAGGTCTCAGGTTTGATTCATGTGTCCAGGAAACATTTTTCAATTTTCAGAATATTATATCTGGATGTAAGTAATCCTCACTTGGACAAATATAATAGCTTTGGCTATTTGATTCTTAATATTGGTTTGGTCTGTTTCTTATTTGTCATGACTATACATATTTTATTTTCACTTAACACCACTTGAACTTGATTAAGTTTAATAGAAACATTATTAAGAGTGGGCATTGTCACTTCAATGAATACAAGGATATATTTATGTAACCATGTCCATATTAAAATGTGCTGTATCTATGTGGTTATTCAGTCAATTTGACTTTATGTTTTCTTTCATGACTTTGAAGCAGTTCATTCACTATCAATAAGTTTAATAATTTGGTTTGAATTGTTTCTTATAGGTCTTCAAATTGTATTCAATCTGGATGAAGTTGCGTTCATTCAAAATCTTGTGTTTTACATAGAGTCTGCATATTGCACTCCTGTAAGTATATATGATTTAACTATCAGTATTTTAGTGTCTGACATCTTAGCTCAATCGGTAGCTAAGGGTCCCAGGTTTGATTTTCTGCATGGCCAAAAAAATTATCATTGGTGATGAATTAATGGCCGGGGGCTGGATGTTGTGTCTGTTCAGATTTAAGTGAGTTAATCAGATGTGTGCTGAACTAATCTGTCAGTTCAGAAAGTGCGCGTTAAATACCTTAGATAAATTAAATGAAAAAAGCATTGTTTGGGAAGAATATCTTACTCTAATATTTTATGTTTAAATGTTTATACAGTTATGATCCACTTTTAACAAATAAAGTTTGAATCTCGTTGGAAATTATACATCTATTTTTATTTTAAAATAAATATAGCTAAAAAATGTTCCTAATCAGAGTTCATAATCAACAAATTAATTTTACCCGCTTTATTGCTCATATGGTTTAAATAAAGGAGTCGAACCAGAACTAGAACCGATAAATGAAATTAGAAGTTATTTTTAAGGAACAATAACCGAAACAGGAACCCTAAAAATAAATTGCTTACGAACCTGAATTGAAATTGATATATTTTTAGTTTCATTAAGTTTCTTATCGATTCTAAATCTTTTAATTCTTTTCTATAATTGAATTGTATGACCTTCTTTATTTAATTTAAATATTTTGGATTTTTTGTTTGGGTAGGATGTATCTATTTTCTAAGGGTATTATGAACATGTCAATGAACACACACGCGCATCTGAGCTACATCATCCATAGCCTAGTTGGTGTGAAAGATTAGCCGGTACTTATGTACCGTTGCCCTGGGAATGCCTGAATGTACTAATCGTACATTCATTCTGTGGAGACTCTTTCCATGTCCCCATGAGATGAGGGGATGATGGTTGTGAATAAAACAGAGTGGAGCCAATAAATATCTTAAACCTAACTTAAGCCAAATTAACTAAACCCTGAAGACTGTTGGGATAATTCCCCTGTCGGGAAAACTACGCACGGTATTTGGTTATTGTCACATTGTAAAGTGTTTTATCATTTTACTGTTTTAAGTTAAAAGCTCGGGAAGATAAATTTAGCTTTGAGTAACAGCAAACATGTCTAAAAGGGGAGGGGGGTAGAACTGAGAAATTAGAACTAGCCAAGTTGTACAACCATTCTAAGCTAAATACCAAGAAATTATTTTAAAAAGTCTTTCCCCATTTATATAGTTGGTGATTGGCCGGCTTACATAAAGAGGTGTTAAAGACTGGTGGAGGATGGCGAATTGTAAAGTTTTTCACTCTCTGTCTTAAAATATCAATCTAGAAGTATTGTGTGCATTGCAGAAATGATTTTTTTCGTTTGACTAATAATTAATTGTTTAAATAATTTGATGGATTAAAATTAATATTATTATTCAGTGCGGAATTTCTTTAAATATGGCAGGCAAATTTACATCAAGTTTCACATGATAAAGGATATTAAGGTAATTTATA
>CABFWB010002191.1:46173-93227 GCA_902151455.1 Timema bartmani
TCTCTCTCTCTCTCTCTCTCTCTCTCTATCTCTCTCTGTCTCTATCTCTCTGTCTCTATCTCTCTGTCTCTCTCTCTCTTTGTCTCTCTCTCTCTCTCTTTGTCTCTCTCTCTCTTTTCCTCTCTCTGTTTTCTCTCCTTTTCTCTCTCCTGCTCCTTTCTCCCCTCACCCTGTCCATTCTTGTCACTCCCAGCTTACTCCTCAGAAACTAAGATGCTATTGAAATAATATCGTGGAAGGAGGTTCAAGAAGGTAGGATTGATGTTGGTAACACTAAGGTACACCGTGCAGCTAAGTGCAGTTAATGACTACCGACACTCCCTTAGACTTTCCACCCCGAGCCTTGACCATCCTACTTTGTTGTAAATCTGCCCTTGTCACTTATATTATAAACGTGTCCTAGGGAAGCAAAGTTAAACGGCCTGTCTGAGCTACAAACTATAGTAAATATTCCTCAATTTATATTTTAAGTTTTGTTTCTTTAAAATATTAAATAAAAAACTTCCTAGTTCCAACTCCTTTTTTTTCCCCCCCATTTCTTTTCTTCCATTTTTTTTATTTTTAAACTGTGCCCTAGATCACGGACTTGACTCGGTTCTACGTCGCCTCTGATTACGAGTTGATGATTGACATATTCAAGAGTGAAATTTACTTCTTGAAGTCTTCGTGGCAAAACATGCTCGGCCGGCCTTTGGTCGTGATGGCCATGAGGAGAATACACCTAGGTACACGGCGATGTGCTAGTTCCGATTGATACTTGTGGGGTGCATTGTGATGGTTCATGTATTGTGTTGGTTTCGACCCTAGCAAGAATATTAACCAGTTTCTCAGCATGAGTGGCTTGGTTTTTTTTTTGTTTGTTTTTTTAAATTCTAGGGATGGTTTTAATGTTTGGTTCAAGAAGATGATTGATTGGAAAGGGAAATGTTTTCTTCTTTTGTTACTTTCTTTTAAAATCCTTAGAGATGTCACGATTACTATTTTTCTTGATTCTGATTCTCAATTTTGATTCTTAGATGTTCTCGAATCTTGATCCAGATCATTTTATTTATATATTGTACTGTAATAATGTGTTTGCAAAACAACTTAAAAGGTAAATAGTAAATAATACTTAATGCGGCCATGTTTGATCTGAACAAGAACACAAAGTTCATGTTTGAGTTAGTTTACAATTTGTCGATAATAAAGTGAAATAACAAAAAAAAAAATTATAGTCATAGTTTTAAAAATAACCCCATTCTTAATATTGCTGTTTAGTTTTAATACTATAATATTCATTTCTGAGGATCTGAGAGCAAAAATCATGGTATTAATATTGAATTCAACATCCTTAAAAAATCTCCATCGCTACACATTTTTGGCTAAGAAAAAACAAACCATTTATTAGTTTGTCAAAAAAAGTCAAAGTCGGATTTAGTCAAAGATTAGTTTTATCTAACTTTCACTTCTTTAGATTATAAATACATCTAGATACATAGTAAGAGAAGATGAATTTAAAATCGAAACTTGCTATATAATACAACCTAACACAAGCATAAGACTTTTTTAAACTAGAGGCAAGTAAAGAAAAAAATATATTGTACACATTCTCAAAGCTCTTGACGAAATGCCCTACAGCTGCAGGTTGGTAAGTGAAAATTACCAAAGTTAACAGAATTTTATATTTGTGTCAGCTTGAAACTAATGATGTTATTAAAAAATATATATTAAATCTAACAGTTTGAAATAGTACGAAACTAAAGATATTCCTTATTTGGAAGTAATTTGTGATGTTTGACATTTGTAAAAGTTTCTAGTATTGTTGAAAATAATGTTTCAAATATACAGAGAAAATTGTCCGTGTCAAAGTTTAATTGAATGTGTGTTGGCCTTTGACTTTGTGAAGTTTTGCATTCCTTTACCAAGTAGACGACAGTAGCACGCAACAACAATAAAGAAATGTACGATACTTGTGCTAGCCCCACCAACAGAATTAGTAAATATTTTCTAATCCTAATTTCAAACCAATGAGTTTCATAACATTAGATTAAAATATGAAGCACCCATCTAGATAGAACATTATTTCATTTAACAAATGTAATTATATTTTGCTGAAATATTTAAAATAGTTTCTTAAATGAAAACTTCTTTCCACTTTTTGAGGAATGTTTTGTTACATATTGGACAAGGTATAGGAAATAAGGATGGGAACACATAGAAGTAAACAAGCACAATATGACTTTTAACAATGAAAAGAACAGAACACTCCACACTTTACACTGCCGCCACTGGACAAAGAGCTTATGGCTGCCTCTTGAAGAAAATCGATTGTCACCGCCCAAACCATCGACCTAGGTTGTCATTCTATCGAAACTCATCAGGAGGGATTGTATAATATGCAATGCAACTTTCTAAAGAACTTAGTGTCCTATCAGTCCTTACCGATTTCCTCTTTCTCCTTTTTTTTTTATAAAGTTGTGTTGTACGTTTCACACTCACTCCTAATGAGTTCCAATAGAATGAACCTAGGTCACAAACAAGTAAGAATTTTAATTTTTAATTTAATTTAGCACCGCGTCTTACTACCCGTTCGGGTTATACGCTTAAGTACTAATTACACTAGTGGATTAGGAATTGGGAAGGTTGAATTTAAAGAAAGTGAACCCGCATTTGCGTGGAGGGAGAGTGGAAAACCGTTTAGGAAAAAACTACCACCAGTTCACCGGACCGAGATTCGAACCTCGATTTCCCGTCCTCGGTGGTCTAGCTCAACACGACTAGCGCGTTAGCTAACTACACCACCGAGGCGGGTAACAATTAAGAAACAAACTCTCAACCTTATGGGGGTTTTGCTGCGTTCCTTTTGCCAGCTTGAGTCCTTCAACACTGGGCTTGGCTAGTGTCACTGCTGGGTGATGATAGGACTAAAGGACCGCAGCGATCCTAGTGTTGAAAGACTCAAGCTGCCAAAAGGAGCACAACCTTTTTAACCTGGAGGTTGAGTGTCTGAGTATATTAGTTGTCTGCGACCTAGGTTGAGGATTGGGTATTAACGATTAATTTTCTTGAAGAAGGAGCCAATGACTTATTTTACAATGGCAGTAATGAAGTGTAACTGTGTTCCCCATATAATGATAAAACCCTTATTTTGTTTGTTCCCTTTTATATGATTCTAGGCCTTTTTCCTGTACCTTTGTCCGAATATAACATATACAATTTAAAGGAGTTTTCTAGACAACTGTTAAACTATAACAAAATTCGTTTTACAGGGATTTTTTTTAACTAAACTGTTTATTTTCCTACTAATGCATGAGTTGTGTTTTTCTTTCCTTGTTGTTGTGCATTTGCCGTCACTTTAGAATGTGGATCAGGAGCGGTATTACACTGTAAACGACATTGAACTGATGGTGAGCAATTTCAAGAGTGATTTGGGCTTCTTGGCAATGAACTGGAGATATATGCTTGGCAGGCCGACCGTTACCATGCTGGCTAATTCCAATCAGCTAGGTAATGTTGAACTGTCAAAATCTTTCTAATTAAACTCTATTCAAATATACATTCTTTTCCAGAATTTTATAAATTAGCTGAATTTTTTTTTTAGGGGGGTTGGGTGAGTTTTTATCAGTTATATTATTTTTCTTCATATTTATATCCACAGCAAGCAGACTACAGGAGAGAAATTTATAATTTTGTGGATTGGAAATAGATGTAATCGAACCCGATTATAAAATAATAGAATTAACAGCGATTTCAGATCTCTTCTGACATATGTAGACTATAGCGCTTGGTGATTGAATCGGTCATCAATGTTAGGTCTGCTGTAGATCAGATATGTTGGTTAATACTTAAATATTATAGTCAAACAAAGCCTTAACGAATACATCACCCTCCCCCAAAATTCATTGATCTGAAACTTTAACAGAAAAATTCAGGGTGTCTAGCGACCTTGAAAATAGGGAAAAGTCATGGAATTTTATCAAATCTCTGGAATTTTCACATATTCACTTTAAAAAAAAAATAGCAACTTTTATTTACAATAGTCAAAATAACATTTTTCTTTCCGTTAATACACACCGCGAATCTCTTTTAACGCAAATGTCCCTGTCAAGCATACTAATCTCAATTCTTAAAGTCGACATGTGATTTTCGTGTTATCTTTCCACTCCTCTATCGTGTCTTTAACCAAAGTTTAGTCATGATTGTGCTCATGCGTGAGAATTCGATTATGTTCGAGGAAGAAGAAACTTAAAAAGAATATGTCTCACAACCATTTTAAACTGTACTGGTATAAGTCAATCTTTTAGTAGCTCAATATTATCTCATTGAAATCTGACTTAAATCACACTACACAATGAAATTTTTTTAACCCTTTCATATAGTGGCATAATTTCAAAATGCAAATGTGTCTAAAAATATTATTACATCTAATTATGATCTTAATAAAATAATGTTTGAATACATAGTGACCGGAAAAGTTGGAAACTTTATTTGGAAAACCTGGAAAAGTCACAATCTTAAAATATAGTTTGGCTGGACACCCTGAAATTGTTATCTTTGATCACCATTATTTGTTTGGATTTAATTTTCAGTATATCCTCAATAAGATAATTAAAATAATTTTAAGGTTGGCTAAAGTATTTGCTAACGACTTTTCCTCCCCTCCATCCCCACTCCACCCTTGACTCGTCCCCTGACACACCGTGTGTGTGTGTGAGCCGCTTCCTTGAACCCAGTCCCTACTTATTAGGCCACAAGCCGCCACTGTGGACATTTATAATTTTTATTTATGTTCCTCATATGTATAAAATAAAAAATATATACAACACCAAATCACTTTTAAATACATGATGATGAATGTGTTCTAAACTATTTTAATTTTTGTTTATAAGAGACTTGATTCATTTCTGTGAGTAATATATGATTATTTTGGAATGTTTTGCATCCTATCACATTAACTGAGTTTGATTGAACTAATTATTTAAGTAGTTATTAATACATTATGATTTGTGTAGTTTGGTAAGGACCTTGTTTGTGAAATTTATTGTGCCTAACATTGTTTTTAAAGCACTTTTAAAATCAAGTGTTTTTGACATGTTGCAAGTGTGGTTTGTAGCTAGTAATGGGTCTTGGTTGGTCTTGGTTTTTGACTAGAAATCAACCAGTTAATTGTGTTGTTACTTGTTAGAGTATGGGCCATGCATTATCAATAATTATTGTTATCGTCAGAAACACTCCAATATTTGTCCATATACTCTGTTCATATTGTGTGCAAGGAATTTTTCCTCAAATAAACTTCTGAATAATGAAGTGTAAATAATATTAGGAGCTGAGCCAATCAACTATTTTATCAATCAGGTTAATGCCGATCATACAGATTGCCAATGCTGATTACTCATATTGGCAATGCCGACCATACAAATTGCCAATGTCGATCATACAGATTGCCAATGCCGACCATACAGATTGCCAATGCCGACCATACAGATTGCCAATGCCGACCATACAGATTGCCAATGCCGACCATACAGATTGCCAATGCCGACCATACAGATTGCCAATGCCGACCATACAGATTGCCAATGCCAACCATACAGATTGCCAATGCTGATTACACATATTGCCAATGCCGACCATACAAATTGCCAATGCCTATCATACAGATTGCCAATGCCGATCATACAGGTTGCCAATGTCGACCATACAGATTGCCAATGCCAATCATCTCGATCGCCAATACTAATCTAGCAGATTGCCAATGCTGATCATATCGATCTCTGATGCCGATCTTACAGATTGCCGACATTGATCATACAAATTGCCGACGCTGATCATACAGATTGCCGACGCCGTTCATAATGATCGCTGATACTGATCCTACAAAACACCATTGCCAATCATTTAGCTTATTTTCATTATCATGCGGGTATTATGCTGTTGATTAATTTTTGAATAAAAATAATTTTTTTCATTAAATTCATAAGAAATGTTAATAATAATAAAAGGCTAGTCTACCATTGCCAACATAAAAATAGTCTACACTACTTTCAAGCTAGTTCAGTTCAGAGGATTGGCATAAACAATCGGGGGAAGGGTGGCTGATTATTATCAATTTAGTAATCCATTTGTTTGGTGAGTTTAAAAAAAATATATATATATTTTGCTTGCGTATTGAAAACGTGAATTATAAGCTATTTTTTCGTGTCTGCATTTTAATCATTTTATAAAATTATTTGTAATTATCACCCATCAGTATAAAAGGTTATGCACATATTCATACTTTTACAAGCAACTTATTAACCTCGGTAGTCTTGTTCCTGGGTTTAAACCCAGCTAGAATAAATAGATTTCTCTTGAGCAGTAAAAATCCGTGGCACAACTTCTTTCGGAAGTAGTAAAGCCGTCGGTCGGTCTCATGTCGTTTGGGGCATGTAAAAGAACCCTGGAAGGTATGTGAAAATACCTCTCCCAGATAATTTAATAGGACCTTTAGCTCTCGTTTGTAGAAATTATTGTGTTCTTTGGTTCAGAGAGTGCACGTTAAATACCTCAAACATATATAATAATAATAATAATAAAAATACAAGCAACTTTTTATATATTTTGACCTCAAGTTTTAATTATCTAAATGGTTTACCTAGAAGGAACATATTTTTAATCTATTTAACTGTATAGTTATTGCAATCCTGTATGAATAGATCCTTATGTTTGCCTTGGTTCAAATTTTTGTTTTATCTTGTTATCGAAATATTATTTTAATTTGACTCTAAATTGGGAGCTTGTTTTTTATGTGTGTTTGTTCTCTTGGCCTTTGTCCAATTTTTGTATTTGTGTGTTTTATTTTGGCTTTGATTTATTAATGTCATTATTTTAGGGATTTTATGGATTGAAACTAAGCCTATTTTTAATTTATTAAAAAAAAAGGTGACCTGGTGGTCTAGGGGTAAGGTAACAGACTTCTGTGCTGAGGGTCCGGGGTTCAATCCTCGGCCCCGGCACAGATCTATCTGATTGCCAAACCCTTCCTTCACCTCTGACAAGACGTGTATTAATCACAACTTGTGAATGTGTGGGAGTGCCAGGCCTCCACCGTGGTTCGGATCCCACGTTAAACTGTAGGTCCTCCATTTCATCTCACAATAACCCTACCATTACACATTAGCGTAAGTGCGTATAACCCGAACAGGTGGTAAGACGCGGTGATGATAATAATTTATTAAAAAAACTTTTAGCATGGTTGATTAACTAACCTTTGTTAAAAATAAACCAATCAAAAGTGTTGTAACAAATCTAGGGTTTCAATTACAAAGTGTCATTTGAATTGATTTTGAATTAGAGTTGGTTCTAATCCACTATTTTACAAATCCGAATCTTCAATTTATCTTTGAATCATGGATCCAAATCTTGGAAAAAATTATGGACATAAGAGAAAATATAAATATAATGGAATAATTTAAAATAGAAATAGCAACTACTTGTCAACTTTCATTCTTATAACCCGTTCATTATAACATTTTTACATTCAGTTAAAAGTGTTAAATTACTGTTCTGGGACCTGGTTGTTGAGCCTATAATATAGTTATGTTGGTTCTGAACCATCAATAGACAGTTTTAGAGCTCTAAAATAAATCTCCTTTGAAAAATTTAAAACAAAATTTTTTTTAGGATTCGATTCTCGAATCTTCAAATCTCGAATATCCTTAAAGATTGCAAGATTTCTATCCCTAGTTTGAATGAAATCATCGAGTTTTATATGAGTTTGAGTAATTTGTGAACACACTAATATTTTTTTGTTGAATTTCCTTAGTATATTGATGCAAAAGCAAAGTGTTTAAGAATTATATATATATATATTTTTTGGTCAAATTAGTTATGATAATTCCATTTGGATTTTTAGCTAAATTTAAGATTGCAGTCTGTAAAAGCTATAAATTTTTTTATCAGGCATAAGGAAATATTTAAAGGACTTTTTTCTATAAACTGATATCTTAAATTTGAATCAAATTGTTTTAAAGAATCTTTTTCATTAAATTTTAAAAAAAGTTCATAAACTTCCCTTGAAATATGATAATAATAATTTACATCTTTTTATATTCATATAGAAGATGACAAGATACCTTTAGCCATGATTACAACCATGAAGAAACTGAAGAGCGGTTACATCAATGGCACAAGGTAAGTAAGAATAAGAATTAAATTTTACTACTTACAAAAAAAAAAGAGTAATGGGACACAAACACAGATAAGACTCATATCATTCAACATTACATAAATACTTCAACTAATTTTCTAAATCGGTTAACTCAATTTGTATTCTTTAATTTCAATACAAATTGGGACTTAAGATCATTGTTCATATCACGTTAGATTGTATTATTATTATATTTTTGTATTAATATTTTAATATGTCAACTTATATTTTAAGACTATTCATCAACTCGTTCAAGTTTTATATTTTTAGTTGATGATGTATTATAATTTTATCTAATTGATCACATCATACACTATGTTTCTCTATGAACATTTTATTCAAATTGCACATTTTAGTGCTTTTCAATTTCACATAATACATTAACTAATTTATTAACTGCTTGAATTATAAATTAATTCTATAATTTTCTAGATCAAGTTATCTAAGTCTTAACTTTCATACTTATTATTATTATTAGCACCGCGTCTTACTACCCGTTCGGGTTATACGCACTTACGCTAATGTGTAATGGTAGGGTGATTGTGAGATGAAATGGAGGACCTACAGTTTAACGTGGGATCCGAACCACGGTGTAGGCCTGTCATTCCTCACATTCACAAGTTGTGATTAATACACGTCTTGTCAGAGGTGAAGGAAGGGTTTGGCAATCAGATAAATCTGTGTTCGGACCGAGGATTGAACCCCGGACCCTCAGCACAGAAGTCAACTTTCATACTTAAACCAGGATTCTTCTGGGAAGAATCTTTTAGAAAACACAAACATGTTTTGTCTCTGTCACTGCACCTCAATACCTGTCCGAATTACACGCATACAAACTAATTACACTATTATGTTACTGAGAAGAAGGTTGAATTTATAGGAAGTGTGCTATAGGAAGTGTGCCCGCATTTACATGTAGGAAGCGGGGGAAATTATTTAGGAAAAAAATATACCCTCGGTTCAGGCGATTGGGATTAGAACCGCAATCTCTGTATTGTAAGAGTGACACCTTGGACTATTCAACCACTAAATCCTCCTAGAAGTGGAAGACCTGGGGCAAACTTCTCCATTCGTTCCCTCCTCTGAGTGTCCCTGCATAGTGCCAGAAATGTATCATCCAAGGGGTAAAAAAAAACTTGTACACAAGTGCCAAATTAATTTAGGCACGGCCTCATGACTGAACCATGCTCAACGAGTCCTCTAGTTGGCTTCTTTAACTTCTCGGTCAAGTTGATGGGGCTTAGAGTGTAATTTCACCTTTTGATACCACCATCATCATCATCATCATCATCATCATCATCATCATCATCATCATCACCACCATCACCTGTTTCCAGCTTGTGGACGACTCAGTTTATTAAGATGCCTCCATCTTCCTCACTCCTTCCACCATTCTTCTTTCTTTAATTGCTTCCATTCTTCTCTTCTCATCTGCATACTTGCTCTTATCTGCTTCTCCCATCTCTTTCATGGTCTCCCTTGCAGGGTTTTTCTACATATTTCATTTCCATCTCTCTTATATATATATATAGTCCAACACCTTAGCTCAGTCGTTAGCGTGTCGGCCCACTGAGCTAAGGGTCCCGGGTTTTATTCCCAGCATGGCTGAAAATATGGATTTACCCTTTCACACTGATAAATTAATGGTCGGGGATTGGGTGTTGTACCTATCTTACTCTCGAGTTGGATTATAAGGCATATGAAACTACAACATGCCTAGCAAGTCGTTAGTGGAAAATATATGGCTTGAATAAAAAACTGACCCAGGCTACAGGCTGGAAACAATATTGGATGTAAAGTAATATCTATATATAATCTCCTTTTCCATCCTCAATGCCATTTATAAAACGATTCTAAATATTGTTTTTAATTGAACTTGTTTACTATGAAATAATGACTATAAAGTTGTTTTTTTTAGGGTAACGCTGGGAAACCTTAATGAGTTCCTAAGTACATCCTGCATAACAAATTTGAGCTTCCTCGGTAGTCAAGAAGAAGGTCTACCTGATCGTAAGTTTTTACCCGTTTGGAAGCTAAATCATCTTGGTCACACTTACACATAAGTTTTGTATGTTATTTCGATGTTAATATAAAAACGTTTCTCAGGTCTAAATCCACAAGTTCAGAAGTATCTTGAAGATCACCTCCTCAAGTCTTTGGTACCCCGTCCCCAGCTTCTGAACCGGGCGATCGTGCGCAAGGGTAAAATGCTTAAGAGGAAAATGTCTGTGAGGGGAGCCATCAAGAAGACTAGATCCATCATTTCAATGGAGGGTAAGATAGTATTAAGATAATATTTTCACCTGTATGCCTCAAAACACTGAGGTACCTATCCGCCAGATGACATTATCCACCTCTGACAGGCTCTGGTTTGAATTCCTAATAGTGGAGGGTGTTAATTATTTATTAATCGTGGGTTTCAAAAGCTGGCCAGGTATGAGATACCTATTTAAGTACACTGTAAGTTTTGTTCCTGACCCTAATAGACTAACTTGTAATAACTAAAAGTATTAAACTAGAACAAATATCAACTCAGGTCTTGAAAAATATATATATATAACGAATCTCGAGTTTCCTTAAGGATTTAAGGGTTCTAACATCCAAAGGATCCATCCCAACTTTTTTATTTTAAAAATTAAATTCTTTACAGTATACCAAATAAATTGTTGGTTATCATATCCATTTGAAATTCCCATTATCTGTGAGTTGATGAACCTTACACCCTGGATTGCAGCTGACGGATTTGGACACTGCGACGATAGGAGACCATCGCTGGTGTTGCCCTCTCAAGTACTGACCGACATAGACCCACTCGGGAGGCTGTCTGCTCGTTCTCCGTCTCCCGAGGATACCATGCCGCTGTGGAAACAAGGCAACTCTTCTCGACAGAGGTGAGTCAGGAACAATTCAAACGCTCTCAATACTTTAATAAACCAGTAAACCCTTGCGAGACTTTTGCACATTAAACCTTAACCTCCCACCTCCCCACCAAAAAAATTGATTTGGTCTTTTGTTGGGTTGTTGAAATCAAATACTCAGCGAAGTGTATACACAAAATAGCAAAGAGAGTTTATTTTCGGTAATTGATGCAAAAATATCGTTAGATTTTTCTTTTAACTTAAATTTTAAACAAACAATGTGTTTTAACGTAATGTCAAAAGTCGGTAAAAAATCCTATCCACTGATACCTTATTCATTGCTGTAAGCGTTGTATTAGTTGATAAAAAGGGATGTTGACAACATAAATAATATATAGGATTATTCAAAACCATTCTATTGTATTCTTTTGTCAAATTTAGTCTGTATAGATCGGTCAGTAGCATATTTAGATCAGTTGGTAGCATGTCTAGATCGGTCGATAGCGTGTCTAGATCGGTCGGTAGCGTGTCCACTAGATCATTCGGTAGCAGGGTTGAACTTATAGTATGTGTACCAACATTCAAATGGAGGGAGAGTGGAATAACATTTAGAGAAAACTACCCTCAGTACACCCGACCAGGCTTCGAACCCCCATCTCCCCATCATAGACAGGTCAGTCTATATTGAGAGTGACACCTTAGACTGTGAGGTCACTGAAGCAAGTTTTATTAGTGTTATTTTATAGGTATTGATAGTAAATATCAGAAGTTTCACCTGCAGGTCATTCATCTTGGCATATGAATACATAAAAGTATCTAGTAACTCTTCTAGTTGTGAGATAAGGTTCCTCATGTGAAAATTGGACTAGTTGTAAGGGCGTTGTGCTTAAGACATTGCCAAACCACCTTGGAGAGGCCGGTTCAAACCGTTGCATGGTCATGTAAGGTACAAGGCATGGTGGGGTCCACCAGAAGCGTGAGTTCATGCTTTAAATAATTCATTTGAGGGAGATGCATGTAAGAACAATATTTAAAATAATAGTGTTTGGTTCATCTCAGGCACATATCAGAGACCCAGTACGCCACGACGGAGGTGGAGGAACTGCTCGGCATGTTGAGGGAGACCGAGCAATTGGAGGAGCAGGGAGACATCCTGCAGTACCTGGTGGACACCCAGGGGCTGGGGTTCATCACGGGGACCACTGTGGATGGCAAGCCCGTCACTGTCAAAGACCTCCTCAAGCTGCTTTATGAGAAGGCTTGCCAGCAGAAGCTGTGGGGGCTTGTCCGTCACTCGGCAGGCATGCTGGGTAAGAGGGTGGAGGACCTCGCCAAGGCCGTCACGGACCTGCTCGTCAGGCAGAAGCAGGTCAGAACTCTTTCTATTCTATCCAATGAAATATATATTGGTTGAATCCAATATTTTAACAAATCTAAATCTCTAATTCGGACCTTCATTCTACTTAAGTATCTCGAGTACAAATTAATCTTAGTTTTGTTTACAAATCCTGAATAGGAATAAATATTTGCTTTACTTATGAATACCTGCTTTGTGTTAGACAGGCCTGCTGAAGACAGGGGAATCAGGGCTCGAATTCTGGTCGGGTCTACTGAGGGTGTTTTTTCCTAGATGGTTTCCCATTCTTCTTCCATGCAAATGTGGGTAAATTACCTCTAAAATGCTCCCTTATCTCTACTCTATTAGAATAATTATATGAAAATCGATTCAGCTCGGAGAATATATTGGGATTGGGTTTGTGTGAAAATGTACTTGCCACACCCCTCCCTATCTTATGACTTTCTGAAGGGTAGTCTCAATTGTCTGCCCTACCCAGGTGACAGTCGGCATGCCTCCGTCCAATGAACATACCATCACAGCTCCCTTACCCGAGATGGAACTGCGCACGCTGATTCACCAGGCCTACGGAGACGACGAGAGTACCGCAATGCTCACACAAGTATGCTTACCTATTTTTAAAATTTCTTTTAACACAAAGGAATTAGGTAAAACAAGTTTAAAAATGAGATATTCTTTTAAAATTCTCATGACTGACCATAATAGTGACATTTTTTTAAGCCTTTATGTAGCCTCGGAATTTTTAACCAGGTTTTGAAACATTCTAGGATTCGAATAGTAAGGTGGATTTTACTAAATTGTTTCCCTTCCCACTACACAAATGCGGGTTCCCTTCCTCTGTATTCTACCCTCTTCATCCTCTTGTTTATAACCCGAAATAACTTGTACAGGGGGTGAGGAGCAGTGGCAAAAAAAACTCATTTTGATTAATTACCTTCTATTTAAATACAGGAATTGTTGGTGTACTTGGCCATGTTCATCAGAACTGAACCCATGCTCTTCAACGAGATGTTGCGGCTGCGTGTTGGGTTGATTATCCAGGTAGGTATACCAACTTTACTTAACTTCTCATCACATTGGTTCTGAATCATCAATAATTATTGATATAAAAAACTTGAAAGTGTAATGTTAAACACAATTTTGACACTTCATTTGAATGAAATCCATTGGCTTTTAAGGTTTTTAAAAAAAACTATGTTTAAGTCATCACTGCATGGAGGAGCGCACTAAGGTGTTCTGCCTTAAAGAATATATTTAATCGGGGATTCAAACCAAAATATTGTTTAGGTGAATAGTATCTGTTATGATCAATAGCTGCATCGGTACATTCGTACTTATTTTATTAATATTATTTTGGAGTAAATATTTTACAAAAGGGAAATTAATTAAATATAGATCCACTTCGGTGGTCGAATGGTCTAAGGCGGAGTTCGCAAACTCGTGAGCCTTATAGACCGGTCTGCTTTTCTGCAGCAATTTTATGTTACTTTTCGGCAGACACACACACACACACACACACAAATAAATAGCTTTATTTCAGTGTTCACATAGTTTTAAATAACAAAAAAAATTAGAGTAAAAATTTTAAATTGCTAGATTTTGATTATGGTTTTTAGTATTTTGCTTATCCACATAAAATTTTATAAAAATATAAGTTTTTTAATATTTAAAATACACATGAGTGATTTAAAACATAAACACGTAGCATTAAATAGCTAATATAATGTTGCTTATCCTCATCCTCATATAAATACTTAGTGACCTGCATCAGTGGACACGTATACTAAACCTCAGGCTCATCTAAATTTGTTGGCTGGTGGCGAGAAGTTCTGGTGTTTTTTCCTATATCGTTTCCCATTGACCCTGCGCACAAATTCGGGTATATTTTCTCAAAATTCTGCATTTCTCTTCCTTATTCGTTCATTGTAGTTGAAGGTGGATATCCCGGACAGGCAGTAAGAGGCGGAGGAGAGCAAGGCTCGAGAGTTGACATTGTGTAATGTGACGTTTTGGCGCCTTGTTTTAAGGTGATGGCGACTGAACTGTCTCGTACACTGATTTGTTCTGGCGAAGAGGCATCGGAGCATCTTCTCAACTTGTCGCCTTTTGAAATGAAAAACTTGCTACATCATATTCTCAGTGGCAAGGAGTTTGCTATAAGTAGTGGTGAGTTGCATCAAATATTTACAATTAACATTTTATTATTCTGATTCTTAAATTTTAACCTCAATTTTTTTGTTTCTTTAATGTCCGACCCCGTAGCTCAGTCGGTAGTGTTTATGTCTACTGAGCTAAGGGTCCCAGGTTTGTTTCCTGGCAATACAAAAAAAAATTTATTATTGGTTAAATGTGGATTTCCACTTTCACATTAATAAATTAATGGTCGGCGGTTTGGATGTTGTGTTTGACTTAGATTTAAGCTAGTTTATAAGTCGTGTGCTGATGTAACTGTCAGTTCAGAAAGTGCACATTAAATACCTCAAATAAATGAGAAATGTTTATTTGATTCTATTTCCTCATTTTTATATTTCTTCACTTGTTCAATTCAAAGCAAACTCGAATCGAATATATAAAATATTCTCAAATATTTTTTGTTAGATTTGCTTATTATTGAAAAAACATTATATTGTAGTTATTCATACAAAACTTTATACACCAAAATTACTTATAACTATTTTTTGCACAATTGTTTATAATATTAAATTTTAATATTATAAATTAAGTTATCACAACTTATGAATCAATCACTCTAGTTTTTATCCCAGATGAATATTAATTTGTAGCTATACAACATCTCATTGTGGGATTAATTGACCATAAATTGGATATTTTAGCTCTCAATATTTTTATTGGTAAAGCTCTTTAATTACGTCTATAAAAAAAGAAATAAATTTAAATACTTTTTTGTTCCAGTTGGCCGTGGTAATTTTTCGATAGTAAGCTGCAAGTCTAGCCGTGTAAGCAAAGTAAGTTTTTAAAATAGGAAGATTAATTAATGTCGATAAGAAAAATTGGTTATTACTTAAAATACTTCTCAGTTTGGAAGCCATTTTAAAGTAAATTCGTTATCATATGTCAGAATTATATGGGTGTGCGAAGTCCGCTTTTTCAGTTCGTAGCGAACTTGAATCGAATACATTAAATATTTTTGAAGCTGAATCGAAATTCAAATTTTTAAAAATTTTTGTTGCTTTGAAAAAATATAAAATTGTGCTTATTTGTGTAACCTTATGCACTAAAACTGTATAGAAAATGATTTAGTGGACAATTCTGCACCCACCTACAAAATCACAAATTACAATAAAAAATGTGATAAAGTAAAATAATCGCTATAAATGCATAAAAAAAACTTCTTCAGCACCTGATTCTTACTAACACCTGGGACCTACTGATGACAGTGGGATCTGAATAAGTTGTATACCTCTCAGTAAATTTTAGATTTGGAATCCCCGCTTTGTATTGTAAAACAACTTGAGGTGATAGGTTCGTGTTTAAGGAAAACATCTTGAATATCTTGGCCACGGCGGGGCTTGTTAGGTAACCACCCAATAAAATTAGGAGGCATGTAGTATTGTCGAGAGGACCACTGTACCATTTGGCTCTGTGTTGTAGAAAAGTCAGATTGGCGGCCTGCTAGGTATCGAGACGGCCGATGGCACGGACGAGATGGGGCCCGAGAGGCAAGGGCAGTGGCTGCGTCGAAGGAGGCTTGACGGGGCCCTCAACAGGGTACCTCGGGACTTCTACCCTCGTGTCTGGGGGGTGCTTGAGAAGGTCAGAACCTCCCACGTGTCCAACTGTTTGGCCATGGCTATTTGTAATGTGAATTATACGATAAGGGTTGTATATATTGTCAAGACTTGGGCATCAGCCCCTCTCTATTCGACATGAACTGTTTAACATTCATTTATCAGGAGATTGGTTGACTGCCATGAGCTGACCAAGGGTCGTAATAATTATGGTCGAGACTTGCATGTCGGCCAATCCCCCATTCAGCTTGAACTGTTTTTTATTTGTATACCATGATACAGTATGAATTAATCTTTCTTTCTAACATTTAAAATAAAGTACATTTGTTGTGTTACTAAGGTTTAAATATTTAAAAAAGAAAAAACTGATTAATCGATATGATAAAGGTGATTACGATTCATTACCAATGCACTGCACCAATCCACCTGATTACGATTCATGGATATCTACATCATTACACCTCTACTCTTTATTAATTATTATATTTATTCTTTTAACAGTGTCAAGGCTTGGCTATAGAAGGAAGAGTTCTTCCCCAAAATCTCACTCAAGAGGTAAGACACAATTTATCGGCTTCTACTCATCATGAACTGTTTCCGTCAGTTTAGTAAAGTGTCTCCATCCTCCCCTGTCCTTCCGCCCTAATCACTTTTAATCAGACCCGCTTTAGTGGTCGCATGGTCTTAGGTGCTACTCTTGCAATGGACTAAACTGCCAAAGGTAAGGAGATCGAGGTTCGATCTTGGTTCATGTGTACTGAGGGTGGTTTTTTCTAAGTGACTTTCCACTTTCTATCCATGCAAATGCGGGTAGGCTTCCTCTAAATTCAAACTTCCTAATCCCCAACACATTGGTATAATTAGAACATGTGCGTACAATCCAAACAGTAGTAAGAAGAGGTGCTGAAAATAATTAAGTCACAAATGAAAATATTGTCTCTTCACAGGTTTACTACATAATAATATTAGATTTTATTTAATTAATGTGCATTTTTTGAACCATATGATTAAATCAGCACATTAGAGTTTCCATGAGCGAGAGCGAAAAGGTCTACCAATTTTGCCGGAAAAGCTATTCTCACACACTTTCCAAGGTTCTTTTACAAGCCACAATCGACAAGAGACCGACGGCGGTTTTACTTCTCCTCCAAAGGAAGATGCGCTACAGATTTTTATCGCTCGGGGGGAAAAATCCGTCATGTCTTGAGTCGGAACATTTTACCCCAAGACCATCGCGGTTGACAATAATATTAAAACAGTCTTATTCGCTGGAAGAGTCGTTATTCTCTCTCGTTGATTTCCAGATGACCCCAGGGGAGTTGAAGTTTGCCCTTGCCGTGGAGACGGCCCTGAATGCCATCCCGCAGCCGGAGTACCGCCAGCTCATCGTGGAGGCCTTGATGGTCCTTACTCTGGTGTCTGAGTACAATGTTGGGGGGACGTTGGGGAACATTATTGTCGTGGAACATTTTGTGCACAAGGCAAACAAAATCTTTTTGGATGATCAGGTTCGTATCTTAGGTTTTATTTATTACATATCATCATAAACATGTATCCAGCCACTGGCCAGGTCTCTTTGGAACATAAGTCTCTCCATCAAACCCTTTCTCCTCTCTCCTTCACACTCGTCCACACTCCCTTGTTCTTCCTCTTGGCCTCTTGTTCTCCACTTCAATATCCAACATCTTCTTTGGTATCTTCTCCTCCTCCTCTATTCTTACATAACCGTACTACCTTAGTTGTGCCTTCTCTATCCTGTCCTGCACTGACTCTTTAACTAATCCTTACACCCTTTCATTTCTCTTACTATCCATTCTTGTCACTCCTATAATAGTACTTCTCAGAAATTTCATTTCACAGGCTTGAATTCTGCTGCTTCCATTCTGCTCCTCCATTACCCACGTTTCCCGTTGCCTCTGTCAATATTGGTACATAATACGACCTGTAGATCACTCCTTGACACTTCTTCGACATATACTTTCACCAGATTAGACTTCTCGCTAGGGGTGTGCGAAATCCACTTTTTTCAATTCGAAGCGATCTTGAATCGAATATATGAAATATTCTCGGAGCCGAATCGAAGTTTGAATAATTTCTTTTAGTTGTTTTATGCTTGAAAAAATATTATATTGTGGTTATTTATATTACTTTAAGCAATAAAATTACTTGGAAAATGTTTTATTGTACAATTGTTTGTAATATTTAACGTTACTCTGATAAATCAAGTTCTTATCACAACATGAAATTCAATTTCTTCAAATTTTCTTCTTATACATTTTAATTTGTAATGCACAAAACAGCTCAGAACGGCTATAAATGAACATAAATGGAGTATTTTAGCTGTCAATATTTTTTATTGGCGAAGCGAAGTCAAAGCTGATGTTTGTTTCGAAGCCAAGTCGAAGCTTTGCACATTCCTACTTCTCGCACAAAAGCTTCTGCTTGCTTCCGTCTTTCACTGATTTCTCTTATTTTTTTATCACATTACATATATTATATATGGAAGATGGTACATGAAGGGATTATCGACTGATTTACTTTAGCCTGCAGGTGTTAAAAAAAAACTGGCCTTTTTTTCTTGAAAACTTTTTAAGATTCCGTACATCACTTTTTTCAGATGAAAGTTAATGGCGACGCCACACTCTGCTGCGCGAAACCGCAAGACCACAGAGAAACATCCCTGAGCGGTGGTCTTCTTTGCGGCGGAGCAGCTTATGTCTGTCAGCACTTTTACGACAGCGCTCCGAGCGGAAGCTACGGGACTATGACTTACCTCGTACGTGCTGTAGCTTTCATGCTCGGGGGTTTACCAGAAGATGGCGAGATTGACTGTACTGTCAGTTAAACTTAGTGTTCTTTAATATTATAGTCAATTATTTGTTTGTACTAGCAGGACTAGGTTTTCAAGTTTTACTCTTAAACATATTCATTTCTATAGGTGTACCCATGCGGATGCCATTGATTAAGGACACCTTCTGTTCACAAATCATGTATTCATAAAACATATGAAAAATCCCATTTTAAAGCACTAAAATTTGTTTCGAGTTCAAAGTAATCATTCTTGGTTCCTAATTATTTTTAACTTTACAAAATAAAACTATAAAGGTATTTGTATGTGAAAATTCCAACTTTTCAAATCAATTGACTTATTTTTAAATGAAATTTATGTTTATTATGCAATAGTTTATGTAAATAACATTTGCTGTAAACATACAGTTTGATTTGAGGAATAATAGTTTCTTAATTTAATAGCTAAATTTCACTGGCGGAAATATCTCTACAGCCTTAACCATCTATTTTTACTTACTTTTCAATTAATGAATTTATAGTAAACAGTTAAAATGCAAGTTCGACTATCATTTTCATTGCATCAACATACCCCTGCAACATATATAAAATTATATAACAACCAACCTTTTTGCGAGTGAACTTTTTATACAATTGATAAAAGTTAAAAAAAAGTAATTTTTTAAAAAAAATTGTTATTTGTGATCTGTAGACATCTGCAAAGCGTTTTTTTTTTAATCAAATATGATTTGTGAATTTAGAATAATAATTATTGAATCGAATCATATCCTAGTTAAATATGCTAAAATTATAATGTTTAATAAAAAGAGTTAAACATTATATAAAAAAATAGATTATTTTTTAACCCTAGTCCTATAAGTTATCATGTATGGATGTAAATTCTTCGACATTTTCAGGCAACGTTAGTTCCCCTTGTCAAAGTTAAACATATAAGCTTCCTATTGTATTAAAATAAATTATTCTTGACGTCAATGTATCACAAAACAGCACATTGCAACATATAATACAATTATTTTGAAAATTGCTTACTATAGGTTTATATTTACTCTAAAAGATTTTTTTTTATCATTCTGAAGAAATAATATATATTTTGTGAAAACTATCCTTAAATACATTAATACTATGTATAGCTATAAGAAAATTAAAACAATATTTTTACCTAAATTTATGAGCTCACAAACTATGGATCATCATAAATCACGGTGCTGTAAAAAGTTCTATGGTAAAGGTTTTGTAATTCGCATATTTTAATCAAATGTTCACCAAACTCCCTCATCTTTTCTTTGCCTCTTTTTTAAAAACCTTTTTTAAGGCCAAGACTACCCCTAACGTAATTTTTTGGGACAATTATTGGTCTCTTTAAGGCTGTGCTAATGATCTGCTCAAGAGATATTGAAATGTTTAAAAAATTATATATTTTTATCTATTTAGTTTTAAAGATATATAATAAGGAAGATAAATGACTTAAAAAATTGTATTTAGGCATTAAGCATGTTATAACATGTCATTAAATAAATACCATAAGTGTTGTAGATAATGAAATATAAAGGTCAAAAGTAATGGTGCAAAAGTGAAACGGCTTTATTCTTAAATGAACTGACATATAACAACGGTCATGGCATGAAAAGATATAAGAACTCTTCAAGTTTCAAATGCACTAAAGTTGTTCGATGTCGGTGCCGTTGGTTACATGGCAGACGTCTTGACGGTAGTCGAGTTCGACCCAGACACTTCCCAGCATATTCTCGGATAGCAATTCCACCGCAATATACTAAGTGCCACGAACGCCAATAGCGGTGGTGGCGGCGGCAATTACAATGCCCAGGCAAGAACTTGATGTCGTTCTCCTTCCTTTCGGTTCGTTACTGCCCGGTTACTGTTACACTACTCCCACTACAGGCCTATGGTTTTTCACCATTACTTTTGAATTTGAATAATCCTGTATTTAAAAGTCATCAAAATATTGAAATGTTTGTAAATGTGTGTTAAGTGTTTTTTTTTTAGTGCTTCATTTTCTACAACTCTAATATTTTTAATGACATATTACAAAATTATATTGTAAGAATTTTAGAGTCTAATGGGGCTAGTTACTATATAAGTAATAAAGAGGAAAGTAAACTTGATGTATAAACAAAAAATCTTCAAATTCAATTAAATAATCTATTAGAATAACTTTATTTTTACACATAATAGTATTTTAAGAAGTTAAGTTGTTTTTTTTGGTAAAACAAAGTATATTTTCCTTTTAAAATGGACATGTAAAGTAAAGATAAAATTAATTTTTATCAAATTAATTTTGTTTTGTCATCTTATAAACCATACGACTTGTTTATTATCATCATCAACATCATCACTTCCCTTTATCCTGTTTATGCCAGGTCGGGGGTTGAACCCCACCTCCTTTAAAAAAAAAATAACACCAACAAATATGAAAATTGGGTTACTTTATAACTTTATACACTAGCGCGCCCACTTGTGGGTTGAGTCCAAGTGTGAGAGTGTATATTTAACAGAAAAATATGGTGAGGTCTCAATTTACATTTATTATGTGTTTTTTTTAAACTCGACTTATTCGTTCTGTATTTTCTCTCGTCAATCAGATGAGGAAATAAATTATTTCTCTAAGAAAATCTCTTTTGAGATATGAGTATATTCAAAAAAAATATGGTCAGACTTAATCTAAAGTTAATCTTTCTCATTCCCAACACTTTAGTACATATGTTTATAACCAGAACATGTAATGATACATGGGGACTAAAAAAAAGTAGTGGGTTTAGTGGTTTTGTTTCATCTGGAATTAAATTAGGATATGCTGCTAAAAGGTAATGCGTTGGCACTAAATTGTCAGATTATTAATTTTAAAAATAGGGCGCTACTGTATTTGAGATATTCAAGATTCATAAAAATCTCAGAAAGTGTCTTAAATAAAATTATGAAGACCTTGGCTTGATAAACAAATTCTAAGCATTTGACTTGTGTAGTTGGAATAAAAAACAAAAAATCACAAAAAAGGACCAAATTGTATTTTTTTTAAAAAGGTTCTTTTTGTTTCTTATGACATAATTTACACGATGAACAATATGGCATTTGTCAGTGGCACCAAGTCATAAAACAACTTTTTTTTTAATTCAATTTTAAATATTTTCTCTTTAATTGAAATTATAATTCTTTTTTTTTTATATTTTATTTCTCAAAGAGTGGTTAAAAGACATATCTTATTTGAACTCTACTTAATCATTTAGTTTTAAATAGCTTGGGGTTGTTTGTTTTCTTTTAGAATGTTTGTGTTAATTATTTAAAATACGGCTCAGTCTTAAATTTAATTTAGTGAGGTGTCAATTAGTGTGGCTAAGCTATAAATGTGCTATGATTTTAAGAGTGCAGTCTTTATATTAAGTACATATTTTATTTGCTGCTTAGATATGACAGATTGTTAGTACAAATAAAAAATATTTTGAACTATTTGTATTCTGTATTTGATAAAGTTGTTTAGATATAATTTTAAAATGTAATCTTTTCCCCATGATCCAAGGGTGTGCAAAGTAACTCTCAATCGCATGAGCCCGCATTTGAGCTATACCGACTGAGTGGTTTCCGCCGTTGGCAATGATATCGCCAAGATTTGCGGATCACATTGTCATCGCAACTAACCCTCTGTCTGTTAATCTCACTTTTCTAGACCAGAGTTGCTACTTAATTATTCAGTTTATAAACACTGAACAATGGTGTAGAGTAATTGATAGTGAAGGAAGTCAACCTAAAATGATAGTTAGGTTAGAATTAGATAGAAAAACACACTTTTCTTTTCATTTCTTTTCTTCTTAAACTATTGCACTATTACACCTCACACGTTGTTTTAAGTTTTTGGAAATATTCCTTTATCAGTTGAAGAGACACATCAAAAAAACACAAAACCTAAAGAAAGATATGCTAATGAACTGACTTTTATCTTTCTTTGTGTTTTGTGTGTTTTTAATGTGTCTCTTCAAATGATAAAGGAATATTTCCAAACATTTAAAACCATGAGTGAAGTGTAATAGTGCAATTGTTTAAGAAGAGAAGAAATGAAGAGAAAAGTGTGTTTTTCTATCTAATTCTAACCTAACTATCCTAACTATCCTTTTAGGTTGACTTTCTTCACTATCAATTACTTTACATCACTGTACAATGTTTCTACACTGTCTTATTTCCAAGCCATTAGGCACTAATTCGTTTTATTAACTAATTATTCAAGTAGTTCCTTATTTGTCCTCCAGGGGCTAAGTTTGACTTTGTTCCAAACCCACTGCTTCCCAGAAAAATTCTGGAAGCGCCGAGGATCTAACTCAGGGCCTTCGTGAAGTAATGCTTATTTAAATTTTAAGTGAAGACTAAATCGAATATATGAAACACTCCCAATGTTGAATGGAAGTTCATTTATTTTGTTTTGTGGAAAAAAAAACCTTTTAATTTTTATTTAGAAACTTAATACTACAAACAAAATGATTTATTGTAAAGATGTTAAAATATTTCATTTTAAACCGAAAAATCCAGTTCTTATTAAAATAATATAATACAATTTTACAGATATTTGACATAATTACATTAATTTGTAATGTACATAATGGAGAATGACAATAACTGAAAATAATTATTTTACAAAGCAAAGTAGAATAGGGATATGTGCCATTTTTTAATTGAATGATTATATCAGCACACGATTTACAAACGGACTTAACTCTCTAAAAGACACATCCTTTCTCCCTACCATTAATTTATCACTGAAAGAAAACACAATCTCACCAATGTTAAAAGTTTTCCAGCCATGCCAGAAATCGAATCCGAAACTCTTGGTTTAGTAAGCAGACGCGCTATTAACTCGGCTAAGGTGTCAGACAAATTGGCAAATATTCAAGAACCAAGTCGAAATTGTTGATGCTTTGCACACCCCCTAATATGATTTTTTGAAATTTGCTATTTTCATGGTCTTGTAAATTTTATTAGTCAATGATACTGTGCCATTGGTGTTTTTTAAAACGTTATGATTAATTTAAAAAAAAAGGGTAGACTAAAGAATAATACCTTATACAGTCCAATTTTCATAAAAAGAGCTTTATCTGACGGCCAGAAAGATCTACCAACTCTACTTTCACATATTCTTACGTCAAGTCATGTGATCTGCGGCCGTCTCTTTTGATATATATTACCAATACTTATAAATTAACATTATAATATAGGAAAATGTTATCAATCTTGATTGCAAAAAAAATAAATATTTTTTTTCATCTTTTCTAAGCGTTTCTCTCAATGAAAATTGAACTGTATTCTCCTCATTTTCCACTTAAATGAAATGTGCCAATTTTGTTAATATTGGGATGAGCATTATCACCCTAGTATTGCCATTTCTGCCTTCTAAGTCATATTTTGCCAGTTTATATAATGTAACTATTGTAAATTATATTTGTTGACTTGGTGTTATGTAAAATGTAATAACATTTCTAGTCTTGTACAGCGTACAATGCACAGAATGTGAAATAAAATTATTTTAGCATGTTGATTGGGAATTTGTTGTGCTTGTGAAATATAACCTTTTTGCTTAAGATTCCAGAGTTAGGTGAACAGTCTGCATGTCTGGCCTGAGTGAATGAGGTTCGATTCCAGCCATCAGCATAAAGGTTGGTTTATCACGAGGGACACCGAAACATCACGAGATGGTGTTTTTACAAACTTTTCCCTTTCACATTAAAATCAATATAAAAATATGTTTATGTCTATTGTAGCATTTTCGAATGTGTTATACACACACAAAACTAAACAAAAAAATTTTTTAATTTTTTTTTTAAATTGTTTACTTGGCATTTTAGATGCAAATAATGGCTAGTTATGTGTGTTTTAATTAGAATTAACGCTATCCAAACTATGTACACATTTATATTTAATAGCAGACTATATTGTCATTTGCCTAAATTGCCAGAAAAAATAGTACCGACATTACTATAATAACTTTATTCTTAATATTCCTATGGCAAATTAATGTTTCCAATCCATAAAAAAACAAAAATTCCCTCCATCAAAGACAGCCAGATCAAACATATAGTTTACTTCTTTACTATTACATTAGTCAAATTGTGATCTAAGGCGAATATTTAAAATGTTGCCATAATTTTTCCATCTATATAACTATACCACTTAAGTTTTGAGTAATTTTTTTTAATAATTTTTATCTGAAAATGAGTTTTACTTACCAACCTTCAGTACCAAAATTAAAACCTTTTACTCAACAAAATCCAATCATTTTATTTATCACATATCAGGGGTTTATTTGTTCCACAAACCTCCTTTTAGGTGAATCATAGACTCAATTTTCTGAAAATTCAATATCCTGTTTCCATCGATTATATAGTACACGTCATTGATAATTTAAAAATTTTACTGCCCTGGTGGTTAAAAAATTGTTTTTAATCAAAATACATACCTTATCCTCTCACTCGCACACTTTCTGTTATCTGCTCCTCCCATCTCTCTCTTGACCTCCCTTACGGTCTTTTTCCGGCATCCTTCATTTGCATCATTTTCTTTGGCATACTCTCTTTTTCCATCATTACATGACCATACCATTTCACCCTTTCTTCCTCTACTATCTCATGTACTCCAACATCCTCATTACATGACCATACCATCTCAGTCTTGCTTCCTCTACTATCTCATGTACTCCAACATCCTCATCACATGACTATACCATCTCAGTCTTGCTTCCTCTACTATCTCATGTACTCCAACATCCTCATTACATTCCCATAACATCTCAGTTTTTCTTCCTCTACTATCTCATGTACTCCCTGTAACTCCTATTCTTTCCCAGATAACTTCATTCCTAATCTTGTTTCTCCTCATGACAGCTTACCTGCTCCTCACAAGCTTAATTCCCAAGGCCTCCACTTTCCTAGTCTTTCTTACATTCAATGTCCACGTTTCTGCTGCACATGTGGCAATAGGTAAAAAGTATTCCCTGTACTAGGTCTATCAACACTCAACAGTTATTTGTTAGATTTAGCAAGAAAAAGAACTTGAAAGATTTAGAGAAGGACAGAGATAATATTATACTCTACCGTAATGAGGGGGGAGGAAGTGGCTTGCCAAGGTCAACTGTTTATGTGAGTCTATTTGAGAACCAAATAAAGAGGAGGTGTTAAATTTAAGGGGTTTGGAAATTGTTTTAATTTTTGTACGCTTCCTAAATTGTTAAATACAAAACACAATTTTCAAAAAAGATTAACTAATAAAAATAATTTCCATTAAAAATATATTATAATAAGCTATTTAATTCATATTATTCAATATTTAATTCTATAAAAAATGCTCTGCACACCCCCCTATCTATATTATGTTTTTATGATGTTATAATATTTTATTATTTAAAATATTCATTTTAATAATTTCAAAGCTTTTACAAATATTACCATATTAGTTTAAAAATCAATATACATTTTTTATTTAAAATTATTCTATAGTCATTTTAGATCCTGTTCCTGTCCTGATATTAAAATGTTGTTCCCATCCGTTTCTAATAATAATAAAAATTCCTAGCTTTTAGGTCATGAATAAATTTACAATAACACATAAAACAATACATATTTATTAAAAAAAGAAACTCTAAAAAGTTGATCAAGTTAAATTAATTACAATAGCTAAAGAGTTGTTTTTACTCTATTTATTTTCATGAATTTGGTTTTGATGGTTCTTGAGATTTTGAACTAAATGGATTCATCTTTGTCATCCACGATGTTTTCCTGAAATCACAAATAAATTAATAATAATGATAATATTTGTAATCAGTAATCAGATTAATTTCAATCTTTTGTTTTAATTATCTTGGTACTAATAATTTGTATATTGAAAAGAGTAATACGACTATAGAAGTTTTAACTAAAAATTTATAATAAAGGAAATTGATAAAACTAAATAAAAAGGAAAAATAAACTACTAAGAGTAAATTTGATGAAGAAAGCCCACCCAGGGAAAGAGGAAAAATGTGGGAAGAATCAAATGTCCAATCTTCTGTCTTCTATAGTAGAAGTAGTCACACACACATTTTTCCTCTTTCCCTAGGTGGGCTTTTTTCGTCAAATTTACTCTAACTAGTTTATTTTTACCTTTTCTTCAGTTTTATCAAATTCCTTTATTTTAAAATTATTTAGCCACCTATTTTTGGTATTTAGGGAGAGGTTGAAAATTCGTGCAATCCCATAAGATAGTGGTGTAATATTTGAATCTTAATCTCAATAGCAGATAATACAAGATTCAATCTTCAATTAGGGTACACTTTTTTTTCTGACTCGATGATAAAGTAAAATATATATTCTAAGATTTGCTAGCACTGAAGTGAAACTTATATAATTGGACTTCAAAGAAAAGACAATGTTCAGAATTGTGTCATAGTTTTTATTAACTGGAATATAAGTGATAAGGATCAGCTAACTTGAGCATATAATTTATATCATGGGGATCTGACACCTTAGCTCAGTCGGTAACGTGTCTGTCTACTGAGCTAAGGGTCCAGGGTTCGATTCTCGGCACGACCAAAAAATTTATCATTGGTGAAATGTGGGTTTAACCTTTCACAGTGATGAATTAATGGCCGGGGACTGGATGTTGTGCCTGTCCTAATCTTAATTTAGATTATAAAACATATGAAGCTACGACAGGCCTAGTAAGCCGATAGTAGAAAATAGATTGCTTGAATAAAAAACCGACCCAGGCCATGGGATGGAAACAGTAATAAATGTAAAGTTAAGTATACTATCCTGGGTAACTTTGTTGAAAAATCACATTAGGGCTGACGTGGTCATAATGTGCCCCTTTAAATACTCTACCATGCATCATTGGCCGCATGGTCTGTGTCACTCATGTATGACCGAGTTGCAGGTAACAGGCTAATCAGGGTTCAAATACTGATTGGATATAATGGGGGTCGTTTTTTCCCCCTAAATGGTTTCTCGCACACTGGTCAAGCAAATACGGGTAAAGTGTGTCTAAAATTCTAAATTATTCTTCCCTTTTCTATAAGCGTAATTAATGTGTATAATCTGGGCTGCGGAGTCGGACGCAATTAGGATTGGAGTCGGAGTTGATAAAAATCTACTGACTGCGACTCCAGCTTAAAAATAAAAACTTTTAATATTATAGCAATATTGTTTTAATGTTATACATTTTTATTTTTTAGGACCAATATTTTTTTAAATTTGGATTGACAAATTTATACCAATATAAATTCACAATACCAAAAAAGCTTTCCATGTATTGAAGCATTTTACTGCAGTAAATTTGTTATTAATAATTAATATACTTTAGCCATTTATCAAGTAGTAGGAGTCAGACGGTAGAAAAATAGAGGAATCTTGAGCGAAAGGCTTGGCGTACCAACTCCACAGCCCTGCATACAACCCGATTGGGTGCTAAAACCCTTTGGATAGAAACAGCAATCCTAAAAATCAATACATACTCATCCTGATCGATAGCCTGGGCCTCCTGGATACCGGCCTCCATCAACTTTTCCAGCAGCTGCTTCCTGTACAAATGTTTGAGAGGTTTTGGCTTGTTCAGAATCTCCTCCAAGTCTGTCTGTTTCTTGATCGCTTCGATCATCGTCAATCCGTACCACTCCAAATCTTCCTTTGTATACTGTTGAAAAAATGGGTGTAAATGAGAGTGATCATCTTGAAAAATGTCCGGACAATATATGATGTTGGAAGAGTTGTCAGTTAGAAGTTAAGCTAATTGATGAGCATGCTACAATTGTAGAGGGACAAACAGTATCGCTTTGTTTCAAGGACAGTGTAGTATGAGTGAAGAGAATCCTAACGCAAGCACTGTACCCCAAGACCACCGAGGTCGGCACCATCAGGTATACCGAGTGGAAGGCGATAACATAAATTATATCATCAAGCATACAGAGTTGATGACAATACCTACTGTATTTTACATCAAGTGAAAAGGAATCGTATAAAATGTATCGAGTTGAACAAATGGAGAGTGAATCTAGATCAAAAATGTATCGAGTCGAACAAATGGAGAGTGAATCTAGATCTAAAATTATCCAGGTCCTTTATCTATGCATGTCTTTAGTATGATGATAAAAACCCTCTTCACAAATGTGGCTACATTCACTCTAAATTACCCGCTTCGGTGGCGGTATTGTCTAAGGCGTCGACTCTTGCAAAAGACTAAACCGCCAATGACGGAGAGATGATGAATCGATCTCGGTCGGGTCTATTGAGGATGGTTTTTCCTAATTGGTTTCCCACGCTCACCATACAAATGCGTGTAAACTTCCTCTAAATTCAACCTCCTTTATCCCCAACCAATTAGTGAGAGAGCCCAGATGAATAGTAACATTGTAAAAAGTACAATTTGTTTTAGATGCT
This sequence comes from Timema bartmani, assembly GCA_902151455.1. Classification (NCBI taxonomy): domain Eukaryota; kingdom Metazoa; phylum Arthropoda; class Insecta; order Phasmatodea; family Timematidae; genus Timema; species Timema bartmani. Next base: position 75,516 of record CABFWB010002191.1, read on the forward strand.
TTTGATATTGTATTCTGACTATCAAATGAAGAATGTTAATGAAAATACTCACAGGCTCCAGATATTTCTTGTACTTGTTGTAAACTTCTTCTCTTTTCGTAGGATCATCGGGGTACAAATCCTTGTTGTGTAATGACAGTAGAATTTTACGCTTTAGTCTAAGCGCAAGAGTAGATTTTAAATCACAAGCTAGAGTCTGAACAAAAAAAAATCAAAATTAGTTTTTTAATCAATTAATTAAATTAATAATCCACAATTTGATTAGTAATATTTCGTGTTAATCTGAAAAATCAAGTTATCATAACATCCACTTCAATACTTTAGATGTTTCTTTCCGTATGAATATTAATTTGTAATGGTCAAAACAGCTCAGAATGGCTAAATGTGAACATAAATGGAGTATTTTAGCTGTCAATATTTTTATTGAAGACACTTCAAAGATGGAATTTATTTAGAAGCTGATGTTTGTTTCAAAGCTTCACACACCCCTAATGTGAACATTGTTTTAGTAAATTTATTTACTGTCAAAAGATGTTTCTTCCTATCTGAATCGAACTGTACTTGCATCTATAATTCTAGTTATTTTGTTTCTGTTAGTTAAGTATAATATTAACCTTCAACAGATAATGATCAAAACCATAATGTTCATGTATGAGGTTTATTGTCCTGTCGGTGACGACCGTAGAAATGTGCTTGTCAAGCACCTCGCTGTAAACAACCGAGCGCTTGAGGACAGGTATCCAGAAGTGGGGGACGCGCCGTTGTTGCGGATCTCGTTTCTGGAAACCTTTTACCACCCCTTCTCCCCCCCAGAGACCTCGGTTGTGCTCCGGAGGGTACATAACCGGTATAGGAACATTCTGGACTGGAATCCTGCACATAAGGTTATTAATCCGATGTTTTTTTAAATTGTTTGTCCACATAATTTCTCTTCATAAATAAAACATTAAGGATCAGACCTTCAAATCCTCGAAACCTCAAATCCCTTAAATCCTTAAAGATATTCAAGATTAGAGAATTTGAGAAAATATCAGATTTGAGATTCAAATCCTTAGAATTTTTTATAATTTTTTTATTTTTGAATTGGAATTTGTTTTACTGCTCTAATACTTCATATTGATGGTTCAGAACAAATTTAATTATAGAACAAACTCAACAAATAGACCCCAGACCAGTAATTGATCACTTAACTAAATGTATGAAAATGTTATTATGAATGGATCATAAGAAGGAATGTTAACATTTAGTTACTATTTGTATTTTCTATCATTTTACTGTATTTCCACTTATGTTCATGTTATTTTTTTCCAAGATTTGAGATTCAAAGGTGAATTGGAGATTCAAATTCGTAAAATAGTGGAGCTGACCCAACTATGGTTATTTCATACATTTATGTTAGGGCTGAATCACAAATAACTGAAATAAGTATAGAGCTCTAAAACAAATTTCAATTAAAATTTTTAATAGAAAGCCAATTTTTATTTTTTATGAATCCTCGAATCCCAAATATCCTTAAGAATCCAAGTAGTTATAGAGTGCCACCCCTAGAAAAATAGATTTAATAAACAATGTGAATCAATTCATGATTGACAGAAAAAATTAAATAAGCAACCTCTAAATTATGATATTAGATATTTCTTGACCATTTATCTGGTTATTTATCCATATTGGGATTCTTACAAACAAATTGTTTTTCTAAAAGTTTTTTTTTTCAATTTATCTATCTTAAGCAATATATATTTAACAAAAAAAAATTCAAAATTATGCATAAAAATAGTGAAACATTTTCAAGAGATTATGTAGGCCAATAATATAGTAAAATGTTGTCAATATTGACCACAAAAAAAAATTGTATTTTCTATAAAGCCCTTAGAAAATTGGACTGTAAAATTTAGATTCAAATGTACCCAAATATTACCGGAGGGATAGTTGAAAACCATTTAGGAAAAACCAGCTGGCTGGGATTCAAACCCTGGGTTCCTCATCCCCAGCTACTCGTGTCTTAACATGAGAATTGAGTGTTAGACCACGCAACCACCAATGCTGGTCTTATCCTAATTATTAAATTTAATTCACTACTACAATGAAATAAATTGGGGACATTTTCTAAATGATTTATTACACTCGTCCTGATCTTGGGTTCCTTTTCCACTTTCCTGGCTCTTCGATGTGATGAACCGGAGCGGGAGTCGTACATCTCCATTCGTTCCAAAACTTCTTGTATGCTTCCGGCAGTCGAGAAGCTATACCAGTATCAAATGTACCTGGCTTTTTAATGTACAATAATCTAAGCCCCTGTAGACAAGTAATAAAACATGTTTTAAAATATTTTAAAGAACAAGAGGCCTTATTTAGATTTGTCTTGAAAGATTACATCATTTTGTACTATAAACAGTATTTAAAAACAAAAACTTCACAGCGTCAATCGTAATCAAACCATACCAATCGAGATGTCACAGTCTGTTGGTGAGGATAGTGCCAACTTCTGCAATGAGAGGGTGTCATGTCCCGGTCAGCATAACAAACCCTCCAGTCTTTATCCTGAGCTTTCTAGACCGAAGCTGCTACCTTTTTATTCAAGTAGCTCCTCATTTGTCCTTATGAGGTCGAGATGACCCCGTTCCAGATCCACAGAAAATCTGGAAGCGCCAGGTATCGAACCCAGTACCTTTGTATCTGTAGCCTGGCATTCTGATCACTATACCACAGAGGCGGATATCCATATTATTAAGGATTGCTTTCCATTCCTTTTACTCCTTTAAATAAAACAACGCTTTAGAGTTCCTGATTCATTGTATTTGATAGTGTCATCAATATGTGCGATAATTTGCTTCTTGTAAATCCATGAGAAGATGTTTAAGAAGTTTTTAAGAAATATAAGTTACAAAAGAATTGAGCTTGCTGCGAAAATAACTAAAATATATATGCAACTGATGTAGCTACTGATGAAAATATAAGAACTCGAAACATGCATCACCTAATTGTTCAGCGTCTTACAAACTCAATTTTCAAATGTATTTTTATATTTGAATGCTAAGAAAACTCCATATAAATAATAATAAATATTAAGTTAAGCTTAGAATGTTGATAAACATTTAATGACCGAATCCATTTTTTGTGGGGCAACTCATGTCAGACAAGAATGAAGAAACCCCATTTAAGTTTAGTCTTTCGTTGATATCATTTAGGGATGAAATAAAAAAGAAAGTACCAAACAAATTAAAACTATCACATCCTTAAAAGTCACGATAATCATCTAAACAGGTAGGGGCCTATACATAATTTTGAGTTTAAGCTGTTGGGTGTTATGTTAAACACAATCAATTACCCTTTCAAGTTTCTGCTCCATTTTGATGTAAGACTTGGTAAATCAGTTATAAGTACAAAGATGAATTAATATTTCATACAATATTATTAATTAAATACGTTAGAGATAAGGGATAGAGTATTTTGTGATCAGAAAGCTGAATTCTTCCACATTCACAATAGTGACAATACACTATACGCTTTAAGCCAACATAGGAAAAATAAATACCACTAATAATTAATTTAGTTCGATCAGCTGTTTACAAATTTTAGTTATCCAATGCGCATGCTTATATTGACAAAAACAATAGAAAGTAGTTTGACAACATTTTCCGGTTCGCATTCCGTTGCCGTACCTTGAGGTTATACCACGATAAGTGGATGTCGAAATTCTGACGAACATATTTTGTACATTTGTTTGTATAAATTGAATACAAAATATGAACGATTGAAATGATTGTAATACAGGAACTGTACTTCAACACATTTTAATCAACTTCGAACGATGTATTGTTGTTTACGATTCGACAGTGTAATTATAACGATTTATTCAAACTAGCCTCTCCAAGACACAATAATATAAAAAGAAAAATATACACCGTTTCCGTTTTTTGGTATGATTTGTTTCCATGTTCGACAGTGTTTATATTTGTATCTTATTTCTTCACCTGATATAAAACGAGGTAAGTATGGTTTCATCCTTAAATTAATGGTTATTAGTTAAATTTGTTGTCTATACGTTCTTGAACACCGATAAAGGTTCTAGGCTGACAGAACTAACCTATAGTGGGCAAACCCTCGTAAAAGGGGGTGGGGTACTCCCCATCTCACCCGTGTTAAAACTACTATAGGCTCTATCCGAATAGTCATGTACACTTGACTTGATGCAGACTTGATAAATTTACACTTTACACGCACTTGAGATCGAAGACTGCAACAGACTTTGCGAACGGCAAACTACCCTTTACACGCCCTTGAGTCCGCAGTGCTGCTTCATACCAGTGATCTTAGAAACTATTTTAAACGCCATCTATCAGCAGGGAATGAAAACGAATACAACGTTTTAATATCCATTCCCACTTCTTTTCACTAGACATTTCAAACACCAAAACACTACAGCAAAATTAGTACCGATATAGTTAAAATACTTTATCACAGATAACAAATCACACCTCACAGATCACATTACTCTAGCAGACGAAAAATTAAACAGTTGCCAGTCAAACTCCACATCGACGGCGTGTCAAGGGTAACTTGCCATCACCTTTGGTCTCAAGGGCTTGTGAGGGGTGCATCGGCACACTTCGTGACTATTCAGACGGTTCTACACTTGATCACCAATTCAACTATCGAGTGAACGTCAAGGGTCGACGGCGCGTGAAGTAGACTATTCGGATACAGCCTATGTTTAGGTACATTTTCATCATTGACTATTCATCACATAAATTTGATAAACAACACAATAATTAAATACATTTTACATGGTAGCCTATCATATAGGCTTCCAATTTATATATATATAAATTTTTTTTTTTTATGAATTTTCTTAAAAAGGTATTTTTTTACCCACATTTTTTCATGTAAAAAAATTATTTTCTTGTTCCTTATTCAAAATCTAAGAATTATACAATACATATAAAACATATAAGAGAAAACATTGGGGTGGGGGGAATCAATACAATATCTTATATGTACGGTAATGGCTGAGAAATTGGTACCCAAACTTGAAAAAAAAAAATTGGGGGTGGGGCGAAATCCAGTCTGAATATAGCTAAAGTACAAAATAAAATATTGTCATCACAAGAAATGAATGTATTTATGCAATGATTACTTTTTAATGAATTTCAAGACCATACTCTTATCACCAGGATCTTCTTCTTCTAGTTCCTTTTCACAAATCTTCCTTTTTACTTGCCTAATCTTCATTCTGGCGTCTTTTGACCATTGCCGTAACGTAGTCCTCTGGGGCACCGGGGCAGATCATGAAATTGTGGTCCCCTATAAGAAAATATTTCATAAGGTGGTAGCACTCAGCAGTACCTTAAACATTAGTTTCCGACTGAGGAAAATGCATAATTAAATCTACGATCAGGTTTGTACAATCTAGATCGTTAATTAGACTTAGATCGTTGCTTTTATTATATAGATCATACAACTGCCGATCTAGATCATAAGGGAATTAGACTTAGATCGTTGCTTTTATTATATAGATCATACAACTGCCGATCTAGATCATAAGGTTTATGATCTGGATTGTTAAATATGTCATCGCTCTAAACTAGAGCGATTTAAATTTACAATCGCAGATGTTATAGCCTAAATAACTTGATAGATACTGCACGGTAGTTATTCTAATGACCTATTTTTCTCAGGGCGTGAAATAAACATAGCATGGCTGCATGAATTATAATAAAGTTGAGTACTTGTTTTATATTATAGGTATAGGAATATTGTAAATGCAATAAACTCAAGAAAATTAAAAAAAAACTTTATTTACTGTAAGTATTCTAATAAAGTCTTCAGGTGACTAAAATTTTGGGCTCTTTCATTTTCAATGGACATCAAACCCAAACCACTTAGTCGCTCCAGGCTCTCATTGAGTTACGCAGATAGTTTTTGATCACCTTCAATTTCGAGAATGATCGTTCCGCCTTGGCTACAGTCACTGGAACTGTCAAGATACATTAAACTTGCTGTGCATACATCAGGATAGCTTGAAGTTAATGAAGCATTGTTGTTTTATTAACAAATCAGTCAATTGTTAAACATTCTTCATTTTTTTTTTTAATCTTTCCATTAAACAATGTTTTAACGGTAAGCACTTGAGATGGAAATAATTGAGACATATCTTCAGAAAATTTTTCACAAAAATCTTCTACTTTCTTTTAAATTTCTGTTTTGTTGGACTTTGAAAAAAAATTGTGGTTCTAAGAATTTGTATGTGTCTACACTAGTCTTCATGCCTTGGAAATGGCTCTCGAACTGTGATGACTAAAAGAAATTAACTTTTTGGGTCTTCAATGGTCAGGGGCCCCCCTCAAGCTCAAATTACCGACGACCCCAGGGCACTGTCCCGGCCTAGCTACGGCACTGCTTTTGACAGTAATCGCAGTCCGTGATTCGCCTTTATTATTCTTACTAAATCAAGACACTTGAGGCCACTTAAGGTATTTGAACTGTAGTTTATTCCTAACTTCTAACTGCTTTTGACAGTAATCGCAGTGCGTGATCCGCCTTTCTTATTCTTACTAAATCAAGACACTTGAGGCCACTTAAGGTATTTGAACTGTAGTTTATTCCTAACTTCTATAGAATATCAAGTTTCCTAATATTGCTAAACTCCACCTGGGTCCATTTTCAAATAGTCTGAGTAACAACACTGCTTACAAACAGCAATCTTAGAAATAGCTTCTGATAACATTTCTAAGTTCATTATAACATGTGCTTATGCGTCTTCGGGTCCATGAAACTTAGTTATTTGCGCTTGTTCTTAATTATATGTATAACAAGTTTCTTCCCGGAAGTGCTACTATAACTTGGGCGACTCTTCAGACCTACAACGAATTGGTGTATCATACACAGCATCAATGTCATGGTTGCTAGTAGAAGAATTAGAAGGTGACCTGGCGGTCTAGGGGTAAGGTGTCAAGACTTCTGTGCTAGGGGGTCCAGGGTTCAATCCACGGTCCCGGCACAGATTTATCTGATAGCCAAACCCTTCCTTCACCTCTGACAAGACGTGTATTAATCACAACTTGTGGATGTGTGGAATGCCAGGCCTCCACCGTGGTTCGGATCCCACGTTAAACTGTAGGCCCTCCATTTCATCTCACAATCACCCTACCATTACACATTAGCGTGTGTATAACCCAAACGGGTAGTAAGATGTGGTGCTAATAATAATAATTAGTATTTTTTTTAAATTTTTGCTCCCAAAATATTTCTTCTGGTTAAATTTCTTGATTCTTGACATTTTTAATGATCAAATGAAAACCAAAAACATACCAATCATCAAACTATGACAAATCACATTCATTTTAATAAAATAAAACAAAATTATTACATGAAAAACAATACTTCTACTCAATGGTTGATTTCTAAAATTTTAGGTACCTAGGTTCTGGAACACACTACCAGGGGGTCTGCCCCCCCACCCCCACCCCCACTCTCCCAGAATTTTTCTAAAAATTTAAGCTTCAAAAGACGTGTTTTTAAGCCATTATTTTCTTCTAAAAACAGAATAAAATGTTTGTCAATTCATCATAATGCGATTGTGTTTGAATAAATTTCATGTTTGCCTTAATAGAGGTACTGGAACGTCGTTCCACCGCGTTCCGTCAGAAGCTAAGCACTGCTTCTACTATCTCCTAATTATGTAATACTAACATCATGTAAAACCAAAATTCTTGCAATTAAAACAAACTCTGACAAATACATTTCACTTTTATTATGATCAGTGATAATAACATGTAAAACAAAATATGCTCGCAATATAAACAATATTTCTCTTTATAAAAGTAAAAAAAAGGTATTGTTTGAGTAGATAAATGTACCCATTGAAAGACTGGCAAAATTTAACAAAATATATGACACTTTTATTAATTAGTCTGTCCTTCTGAGCTTGGTCTTGATCAAAAATACAAAATTGTAAAAAGGTACTATTATAACTTTCTTTAGTGCGATATATCAGTATTTGAAATTTTACCGCAGGCTTGTTTTGGAAATGCTCGACATCATTGTTGTATGTGATATTTTGTTGAAGGATGTGGGGTGGAGGAAGTACACCTCCCGCTAACAATACAGAGGTGAAAGACTTGGAGGCCCACTTTGAAAAGCAGCACTTGGAGGTTGCTCGGATGAGGGAGCTGGTCGCCTTAAAAGATCAACAGCAGGCCGCCAAGGTCAAACAAGTTCAGGTAGAGTACAGTAATCTATTTATTATATTTAAGGAATTCTCATTAAAAAACATAAATAATAGCTTTGGCTATTTGATTCTTAAATATGTGATCCCTTACAATTATAATAATTGTACAAGTGGCAGCATTAAGTCAACTTCCGAGTCGAAGATGGCTGCGTTATCTGATAGCTCATGATCTTAATAAAATCACACAGACTCTGCCTTAAAATATGAGTGAAGAATGACCCTGGGCACGGACGATTCCTGGATAGCTCAATGGTTAGATCATTGGTGTACTGAGCCAAAGGTCCCGGGTTCGATTCTCGTGTCCAGGTGTCATTTTTCAATTTTCAGAATATAATATCTAGATGGAATTCCTCACTAAAAGCATAAATAATAACTTCAGTTATTTGATTCTTAAATAATAAAATAGTTAAATGTTATAAATTTTCGAAGCAAAAAATTTGTTTGTATTTCCTAAAAGGCCTTTCCTGTGAAAATTGAACTGTATATCAAGAGTATCTATCTCACGTATGATTGGGAAGAATTTTTATTTTTTTCCAGTTTAGTGCTAATAAATTTGTTTTTAAAGTATTTATTTAATCCTTATAGGAATATGCAACGAAGCTATCACAAATTAAGAGTCGTTCAAAAGCGTCAAAACGTAGTTTGAATACCGACACACCAAAGACTCAAACTCCAATTATGGTCGCAGAGAATGCTCAACAAGAAATGGTGGCCAACGACACAGGAAGGGAAGAATTGGTTGAGAAAGAAACAGAACCAGGCCAACAAACGCCGGCGTCAAGCAAAAAAACCAATAAGTCACAGCATGGAAACCTTAACTTGTTAAGAAAGAAGCTCGAAGAAAACAGGTCAGTTTGTAAGAAGTTTTTCAAACTTTTCCTTTTTCCTTTGAAATGTTTTCACTATCTATTTAAGATAGTAAATGACTAAATTTATCCATATCAATGGCTACTTTTTTTCTTTTTTTTCTTTCGAATTTTGAATTCTTGAATCTTTAAAAAGTCACACTTTTAGTTAAAGTGAAAATATAAGTAAATGACTAAATTTATCCATATCAATGGCTACTTTTTTTCTTTCGAATTTTGAATTCTTGAATCTTTAAAATGTCACACTTTTAGTTAAAGTGAAAATATATTAAATTGAGTTTTTAAAAAAAATTGATCAATATTTGGTGCTACTGACAAAATATAATATTTTTTCATTTCTATTACGTCATAAACAACAAAGAGAAAACTTTTTAGTCAATTAATTATATTAATACCTGCATCAGTGGTGTAGTTAGCTAATATGCTGGTTTCGTGTTGAGCTAGACTGCTGAGGACAGGGAGATTGAGGTTTGAATCTTAGTCGGGTGAACGGTGGGTGGTTTTTCCTAAATGGTTTTCCACTCTAACTCCACACAAATGTGGGTTCACTTCCTCTAAATTCAACTCCCCCAATTCCTAACCCATTAGTGTAAATTAGTACTGAAGCATATAACCCGAACGAGTAGTAAGATGCGGTGCTAAATAAATAATTATATTAATACAATTTTGTCCTTTTTTTGTGATTTTGTCCCTACCAACTACACAAATCTATTTAATTTCATTTACCAAATTGCTTGAAATTGATATATCTAGTCAAGTTTTTCATAATTGTATTTGAGATACTTTTTTGAGATTTTACGAATGTTGAATCTCTACCATATAATAAGATTCAAGCGTCCCATCTATATTTTTGTATGGTTAGTTGTCACACTACGCTAAGCTATCTGCTCTTATATTTACTTATCCGAAATACCTACAAACGCAATAGCCTTGGAAGCATTATGGTATAAAGTAACCTTTAGTAGAAAATACAAACTTTTTTTTTTGCATTCAAGATTGATAACATTTGAAAGGGGGAATTTCACATGATACAGGTTTTCCAGGACCAACAACTTTTATAGCTTAAACCCCATAATAAACCCAGCAAATATTTATTTATTTATTTTAATTAATTTTAATATGACAGAGGCTTCTTTTAACCATAATCTAAAGTACATTGGAAAGGTCTCGTGATTGTCTAACAGATGACAGCACTAACTAAATTTGAGTTAAAATTGGACTCTCCACCTTTTTCTCCTGTACCATTCATTTTACTTTATTTTTTAGTAAAATTTCATAATATATATCAAAAATGACCACTTGATCATGTACCTAAATTGTTTTTGTAACTTTTATAACTGTCAAAAGGGTTCCTCCCTATTATAACCGGACATTATATTATACACTTTGTCTAACCTGTAAGGTAGCAAGCTTACCTTTTATTATTCCACTATGATACAGCTTATATGATAGGGTCATAGCTTAATCTGTCGAAGTAAGATTGGACTACCATTCAGGGTAAATAGAGCTTATATTATATTATATTTTGAGAAATTAATCAAACATTTAAGTAAATCCTAACTACTGTTATCAACATTTAAAAAATTCAGTAAGACATAATTAAAATCTACTTAAAAATTATTATTATTATTATTTATTAATTTCTCAAAATATTATATTGTATATCTCTACTTATTAAAAAATTGAATATGTTGTTCAGAAGAGTGCATATTGTTTTTATATTCTAGAGTGAAATTTGAACAACGAGGCAAAGAAATGACAGAGAACAAGAAGGGGATTGAAGAAATGGTGACGCAGCTAAAATATCAGCTAGACGAGAGAGACCAAATTATCCGAGGCCTTCAGAGTAGCAAGCCTCAACCTGTAGACGCCCTCCCTGAATCTTTACCAGAGAGTACTCAAGCTACTGTAAGTCTCGACTTCATCGGTTCATCTTATACTTAAACGCAGATCTGTAGAGTTGGTACACCAAGACTTTGACTCCTCTGTTTTTCTACTGTCCGACTCTGACTTTGACTCCTTCATAAATGGCTAACATATATTACAGTCAACTCTCGATAACTCATAATTGAGTGGGCGGGGGTCTGCCTAAGTTACGAAATTGCTACCTGCATCATTTAAAAGTAAAATTTATTTTGAAGAACCATTGTTTTTATTTATTCGAGGTATTTTATGTGCACTTTCTGAAACAACTGATAATATCACCATATGAATTATAAACTAACTTAAATCTTGAACAGACACAACATTCAGCTCCCATGGCCATTAAATCATCACTATGAAACAAGGAAACCAACATTTTACCAATGATAATTTTTTTGACCATGCCAGGAATCAAACCCAGGATGCTTATCTCAGTAAATAGACAGACTGGGCGAAGTGGTTGGATGAATCATTCTGTCATTGTGTTGTTTTTTTCATAAAGTTCACTAATCAAATATATTGTTATTCCCCCTACAGGAGAGTCAAACCTCTGATCTCTTCCAACAAAATCCTCTTATGGAACAGATTCAGATGTGCCAACAGCAGATGCAAGAAATGGCCGAACAAATGGCGTCCAAAGACAATAGGATTTTGGAGTTAAACAACAAGATTGTCGATCTACAGAATAATATTTTTGACCTTCATGAAAATCTGAAAGAGAAAGATTTGGTGATTGATGCCCGGACGAAAGCGATAACGTTGATGTCCGAGGATCTCTCGCGGAAAGGTAAAACCACTTTGGACACCTTGGATGAGACTCGTCATCAGATGAGGATCATGCAGCAGAATTTTGTTGGTTTGGAAACTAAACTGAAGGAAGAAAAGGAAAAACTGAACAAGGAAATTGAAGAAAAAGATAAAAGGTAAGTGTTCCCATTTATTTAAATACCTAACTTGTGCTTGTAACGCTATTAAAATGCTAAAGTAGAATGTAAACTATTAGTTTATTCTCCGATTCATGAAATTTTGGGAAGAGCAGTGACATACCTTAGAGTCCTGACTATCCGACCTAAACAGGACCCACCCCTTTTGGTGGCAGCATGGTTTAAGGCGCTACGCTCGCAATAGACTAGACTGCCAAAGACAAGATCGTGGCTCAATCCTGTTCGGGTATACTGAGGGTGGTTTTTCCACTCTCCCTCCAAGCAAATGTGGGTACACTTCCTATTAATTTAACTTTTCTAGTACCCAACACATTATAGTGCAATTAATAAATAGGGTATAACCCAAACAGGTAGTAAGAGCAGTGCTAAAAAAAAAGAACTTACAGGTGGTCGAAATAACTGAAATGTCGGGTAATACGGAAACAAGGGAAGTGGATAGAACGAAACATATCAAAATTAAATTAAAGTGCAGAAACCCGCCTCGGTTGCGTAGTTGGCTAACGCGCTAGTCGTGTTGAGCTCAACCGCCAAGGACGGGGAGATCGAGGTTCGAATCTCGGTCGGGTGAACTGGGGGTGGTTTTTCCTAAATGGTTTTCCACTCTCCCTCCACGCAAATGCGGGTTCACTTCCTCTAAGTTCAACCCTCCCAATTCCTAATCCATTAGCGTAATTAGTACTTAAGCGTATAACCCGGACGGGTAGTAAGACGCGGTGCTAAATATTAAATTAAATATTAAAAGTGCAGAATATATACTCTAAACTTATAAATTATGCAGTAAATTACAAAACTATTATTTTATTAATATAAACAGAACAAGGGATTTAAAATTAACCAAATGTAACTTTTATTATATATTGTAGAATGCAAAATGTAAAAGTCACTTTTTAAGAAATTGGTGATTGAAGTTTGTTTCCCAGCTTTGCTTCTCTTCCTTGCGGCAAGGTCACGCTAATTGCACATAATATAATTAAAAATATGTTGGCTAAAACAGGATATCAAATAAAACGAAATGTCAGAGGACCAGGTGAAAAGAGGGTTGGCACCCCTTCCCCACCCTCCAAGCTAATTTAGGTGCATTTTTTCCAAACTACTTTCATCATCGCTACACCTTTAATTAAACTGAAAAAAATCTCGTTCTTAAGCATAGTAATTAAAAAAATATTTTATAGACTTCAAATTAACCTTTATGTCACACGGAGAAACAAGATTAGGAATGATGTTGCCTGGGCAAGAGTTGGGCTACATGAGATGGTAGAGGAAGTAATGCTGAGATGGTATGGTAACGTAATGAGGATGGAGAAGGAGAGGATGCCAAAAAGAATGGATGGAGATGAAGTATATAGGAAAAAGAGCGCAAAGAAGACCAATAAAGAGATGGGAGGTGCAGATAACAGCAAGTGTGTGAGTGGGAGAAGAAGTAAAGTCGAAAGAAAAAGGGAGTTAAAGGAATTATTATACTAAACCTACCCGGCCACAGGCTGGAAACAGACACTGGTGGTAGATTATTATATATAAATGCTAAAATATTTGTTCTCGATGGTGTTTCAGGCTTGCTCATTTCGAAGAAATCAATCGGCAACTGGAGTCGACCAGATTCGACCTGAGCACGCGCAATGCTGAGCTGCAGGAGAAGGTGGTGCACCTACAGGAACTTACCGCCAGGCTTCAGAGTCGCAACTCGGAGCTCGAGCTCAGCTTGGAAGCGAAAGCGACGGCGGACAAGGGCGATGTTGGCCAATTGACTGAGCAGCTCGATGCCGCCAACAAGCAGCTCATTAAGGTCAAGGCTCAGCATGCCAGCAAGATAAAGAACCTCAAAAAACAACTAGACAGTCTAAAAAAGGTGGGTCTTTGAAGTACGCCACCTGACATGACTTTCTAAAATTGGTCCGCAATGTCTTGCTGAGAGATGTTCTAAGCCAGGTCTCTGCAACCTTTTTGATATTTACTCCGAAAATTACTATAATGTGTTTATTCTGTTTTAATCTTCTGGTAGGTGCATAGGCCTTGCCCTTAAATCCTCCTTTAATTGTTTATTAAATAAATAAAGCCATTTGGTGCCTTTTTTTCCCTATGATTAACCGTTTGTCATGTTTATGTATCTTTCGAGAAAATGTGTTGGTATACTAATCGGATGTTTCAGGTGTCGGATGCGAATGAGGAGATCACAAGACTTCAGAACAAAGTTGCCGAGCTGGAAGAGGACAAAGGTAACCTTCAGTTACATCTGGTAGACTTATGACGAATTGAAAGGTAAAGAAATAATGTTTTCTCATGTTCTCCTGAGCATCGGGTGTTTTCTTTATGTGGGGTTTATGGTTCGGAGAAATGGTTGGTTACGGAAGAAGCTTTCGTTTGGGAATTTAATATTTGTTTGTGTTAACGCGCAGGCTATCAACAAATTGCACTTATTAAAAGAATGATAGGGGCTACTTAAGGAAGTGCACCAGTATTTGCCTGGAGAAAGAAAAGAATTGACAAAGGTAAAAAAAACTTGTACTCCACCAAAGTTTGAACTCTGACTTCTCTGGTTATTCTGGTTATGTATCATTGTATATAAAAAGTAAAAAAGTTTTAGTGTATTTTATTTTTATTTTTTTCAAGGCGCTCAATATAATCTTTGTCGTGGTTTCTTAATACTTTAATGAAGGAGATTAACTTTGGTTACATATACAATCGTCTCTAAAAACATCTTTCCATTAAATTTGATACAAAAAATAGCCCCTGGAGACTGGAATCGAATCCAGGGCCTTTGTTCTATCACACCAATGCTCTACCACTGAGCTACCCAGTAATCGTCCCGTACTCAGGTTAATTTCTCACTCATAGTTTAAGGCGTAGTCGGTGCAATTACAACTTTCAGTTAACTTTGGAACTCTTGCACCCTGTTGGCTTTCACACACATTCATTTACATAGGAACTTGCTTATTGTGTATGGTAATTAAGATGACTCATGGTGATCATACTGTTGGGCGCAAGTACAAAATTATACTGTATGCTGTAAATAATGTGTCTGCAACTATGGTGACTATGACATACTAGGATGTAATTTTATGTATTTCTTACAGATTTAAATTATAGTCACGTTTTTAATAAGTGGTAGGATATGGTATAAGGGTAGCTGTTACTTCACTAAAATGCAAGCCCAGATGAATTTGCAAAATACATTGTGTAGCCATTTTGCCGGGAGGGTTTTTTTTTCATAAACATATCTTAAAAATATTAGGGTTGTACATATTTTGCCTGTTTGCTCTGCTTTGTTAAACAATTTTGGTACAAGATTTATTTTTTTTAAATTCTAGCGTGCTTAGGAATATAATTTGTTGGGTAATAAGCCGATCATCTAGTCCAGGGGTCGGCAACAATTTTGCCCCCCCAATTTTCTATACATCTTGTATTTATTCCTTAAATTCAACAATTCCTTAAATAATTATCTCCCTGCCTTTTATAGATAATAAATAAAAAGTACAATCCATTTACCTCGAAATATAGCAGTCTTACCTTGACAACTTACACTATGGCTCTATCTTATAACCTGTACTGTAGTGGAATAATGCAAGGTAAGCTTGCCTTTTTGTGACGGTATAGTTTTCTTACACGCTCGACTGAAAATTGCTGCGAGATCAACCGGTCGATCGCGATTGATCTTTTGCTGACCCCTGATCTAGTACATTAATGTATTTTTTTAAATGTATCATTGCTCTTTCATTAGATTGATATACACATTTTTTGAATCCTAAAAGCATATGCAAGTAAATGCAAATTGAGGTCTGAAGTTTTAGTTTTTACGACAAATAATATGTTTTAGCCAAAATAAGTAAAACATTTCTTCGGTAAATATGTATATAGCTTAGTTTTTTATACAAATGGCAATCTCAACAGGTCTTGAATATTATGTCATGATCAAAGCATTATTTGACGAGGTTTTTTTTTAACATTGCATCTTACTACCTGTTCAGGTTATATGCATGTACTACCTACCTATGTTAATGAGTTAGAGATGAGGAAGGCTGCATTTAGAGGGAGTGTACCCACATTTGTATGGAGAAAGAGTGGAAAACAATTTAGGGAAAACCACCCTCATTACACACGACTGAGATTCGAAACCCCGATGTCATTGTCAGTCTAATCTATTGGGAGAGTGACGCCTTAGACCATGCAGCCACTGAAGCAGGTGAGAAAATTGTTATAAATGAAGGGGAAAAGTTCTCTCGACACATTCTGGAATGCTAACGAGTTAAGAGAAATATTCAGGAACTGTTGAGATTACCATTTGTAGAAAATTGAACTTTTTTTTTTACATTCATTACTGTTTCCAGCCTATAGTCGAGGTCAGTTTTTTATTCAAGTCATATTTTTTCCACTACCGGCTGGCTAGGCCTGTCTTAGCTTCATATGCCTTATAATCTAACTTAATACTAGGACAGGAACAACATCCAGTCCCCGACCATTAATTCACACTGTGAAAGGCTCAACCCATATATCACCAATGATACAATTTTCGGCTATGCCGGAAATCGAACTTGGGACCCTTAGCTCAGTAGACAGACACACTGAGCTAAGGTGTCAAATTAATCTTCCCCCTTCCATCCTCTTAACATGTTCAAACAATCTCAGTCTATTCCTGTCCATTCTCTCATTCAGATTACCAAAATAACTCTTTTCTTTTTTTTATGTAAAAATTGATTTGTACTAAATCAGAATAGTGCTAAATTAAATGCCTACCTACCAATATGGGTAATTTAGCTTCTCTCTAAAGATGAGACGTGCAATACTTCAATTTCTTTAGTACTTTAATAATTTAAGATTCAAAAAAAATATCTCGAAATCAAAATAATATGAAGGGCTTGGCTTTAAATCACAATTTAATGCATTATGTGAAATCTTTCACCATAGTTTTGTGTTATTGGAAAAATAACGATGCCAGTAATAAGATTCAATATACAGCCAGTCCCTGTGATGAATGGAGGGAAGGTGTCACTTTTAGGGTCAGTTGTGGGCTTGGCAGACTGATACGCAATTATAATACCTTCTGGTTAAGTAAGGAAAGCAACAGGACACTCACTACCTCACTCCTCATTTCCCTAGTACACTTCTTCAGATCTACCTCGGCTTCACAGATGACACCCGCCTCGGTGGCGTAGTTGGCTAACACGCTAGTCGTGTTGAGCTCGGCCGCCGAGGACGGAGAGATCGAGGTTCGAATCTCGATCGGGTGAACTGGGATTGGTTTTTCCTAAATGGTTTTTCACTCTACCTCCACGCAAATGTGGGTTCACTTCCTCTAAATTCAACCCTCCCAATTCCTAATCCATTAGCGTAATTAGTACTTAAGCGTATAACCCGAATGGGTAGTAAGACGCGGTGCTAAATATTATCAATATTATTATTCACAGATGACATAACTGTTGAGGATCCAACCAACCTTTGGGTCGAGAACTATACATACTTGCATAAAATGATAAAATTGAAGGGAAATTATTGTGGCTGTGTGAAGTTCACATTTTCAATCTAAATTGATTAAAGTAGACCCTCCCACATCCAGCCTATGAATATTCCTCTCCTCGGCTTATCCGATTGTTCTGCTCCGATGATTGTCTGTACTTATCTGTGAGTTACTGCTGTTTCATTGTTTTCACTTTAGTTTAAAAAAAAAATAAAGAGCTCAATATTTTCACTTTAACTAAAATTATACATTTTTTAAGATTCGAGGATTCAAATTTTAGATTTATATCTCTCTTACACA
>CABFWB010002191.1:93682-119211 GCA_902151455.1 Timema bartmani
TTTCATAAATGGTTTTTCACTTTCCCTCCACACAAATGTGAATACTTTTCCTATTATTTCAGCCTTCCTCATCCCTATCTCATTAACGTAATTAGTACATTTGCGTATAATCTGAACCAGTAGTAGGATGCGGTGCTAAAAAAAATCTGCCCTAATCCATTCTTTAGTGTTAGAGGCTTGCAAGAGTGGTATTTTTTTTATCTTGTTAAGGATCAGAAAATAAGTAATCTATTTTATCAAGATTGGGCGTGGGAAATTTTCTTAGGTTCACATATATTAATTATCTAGGTGGGTTTAAAGGAAACTGGAGCTACCCGCTTCAGTGGCTGAATGGTCTAAGGCATCGCTCTCGTGTTAGATTAGCCTGCTGAAGATAGAGAGATCAGGATTTGAATCCCAATCGGGTCTATTGAGGGTGGTATTTCCTAAACGGTGTTCCACTCTTCCTCCACACAAATGTGGCTACACTTCCTGTTAATATAACCTTCCTAATCCCTAAAACCATTAGTGTAACTGGTACATAGGCTTATAATCTGAACAGGTAGAAAAACGCGGTGCTAAAAATATATATACATATATCCTTTGCTAATATATAATGTATGTGTTTGTTTACAGGCGTGCAGAAACACAAGGAACATATTTCTTCTATTGAAGAACAAATTAATGAACTGAAAGCATCATTGTCCGAAGTAGAAAATCTAAAGGTGACGGTAGAGATTAAAGCAGTTCAACTGGAAGAACAAGTAGACATCTTGAGTAGAGAAAAGGTCGAGTTGATCGAAGAAGTGAAAACCGCCAAGGACCAGCTAAATCTTATCCAACAAGAGAAAACCGTGGATCTGGGTGAGGCCTTGGATACACCGAGAGAGGATGAGACCGAGAACAAAACTGAAAATGTGGTGGGTAAAAATGAGAAAGATTCAAACAATTTGGAGGTGGTTCTAAGAGGCCTCGAGTCTGAACTAACCGAAGCAAAACGTGTGACGGACGAACAGAAAGATATCTTGTCTGATTTAAGCTTCAAGCTGGAATCTAAAGAAGAAGAACTTGAAATGCAGAGAGACATTATTTCTAAGTTGGAACAATTGAGTGAAGTAGAAAAAGTAGGCGAAGAAGACGGAAATAGAATCACCGAGATTGTCAAAGATTTGAATGAGATGGCAGAAGATCTGGAAGAGTGGAAAAATCGTTGCGCGGAAGTGGAGAGCAGATTAAGAACCTTGGAAACCGAAAAGACTAGTCTTGAAAATCGTTTCGAGGAAGTTAAAAATGAGAATAAAATGCTCAATTCACAATTGCAGGAACAGAAAACGTTTGCCGACACTTTGACCGATAAATTAAAAGATCAAAATGATGCCATTTTAAATCGTGATGAGAAGATATCGCATCTTCAAGACTTGATTGACAAGAATGGCCACTTGTTGGAAGCGAGGGAGAAGGCGCTTCAGGATCTTCATGTGATGTTGAAAACGGTTCAAGATGACTTCGATACGAGACGCTTGGAGCTGGAAAATATAGTATCAATATACGAGAATGATATAGTTCAATTGAAATCAAATATATCAAAAATGGAATCTCTTCTCGAAGAGAAAAGATTGGAGATGGTGTCCATGGATGAAAGGTTACAAAATCAAGGTTTTGAGTTTGACAAATTAGAGACAAACATACAAGAGATGCAACTCATAATTGACGAAAATAAAAACAATATACAGAGGTTACAACAAGAGGTTAATACCCTGAAAAAAGAATCGGCGAGTAAAACTGAATACATAGACAAATTACAAGTGGGTTTAAAAGATGCCCAGGAAGTAGAAACACAGCTGGAACAGACTACCTCCAGCTTGAAGAATACTTCTGAGGAGTTGGAGTGCTTAAAACAAGAATTGGTGACCAAAAATACAGAACTTTCTGTACTTACTCAAAAGTTCAATGAACTAGAAAGTAAAAGTAACGAAAGAACTGAAAAAATCAAACGATTGACTGCCAGTTTGAAAGCAAAAGCGATCGCAGTGAAAGCCTTTGAAGAAAAAATAAAACAATATGAATTTATTATCAAAGATAAGGAAACCTCAATTGCGGAATTAATTTTGCAAGTGGAGGGTAAAAACACAGTCGTCGAAGATACGGAAACCTTGAGAACTAATCTGGAAGAAAGAACGGCTTCTCTAAATAAATTGTCGGAACTTTTTGAGGAACAGAATCGAGCTTACAAAACGGAACAGGGCAAAGCTCAAAACTTGGCTGAAGAAGTGTCTAAAATGAAGGAAACTATTGAACACTTAGAAAATGCTCAAAAGATACACGCAGAGGGGGCAAAACAATATGAGGAAAGTCGCTTTATGCTTATAGGTAAAATTTCTCATTTAGAAAAAGAGATTGGTATCCTGCAGATAGAACTGAGGAACAAGGGCAGTGAGGTTGAACTAACAAAAGATGAACATGCTAGATTGGAAGAAGATTGTTACATAGAAAGGCAAAGAAGTGCTGAGCTGCAGGCTAAAATAACTGCACTCATGAATACAATAGAAACGCTTAAAACATCTAGGAACAAAGACGAACACCGTGTCGCTGAACTTGAAGATGAAGTATTAAGTAAAGATGTGGATTACATACAAGCGTTGGGACATGCAGAAGGCTTACAGAATGTACTTAGAGAAACAGAAGTACAACTCGATGAAAGTATTGGTAGTAACAATAAATCAAAAGTGAAATTAGGGGAGATTGAATTAATGAGAGATGAACACGACAGATTGGAAGAAGAGTGTTACATAGAAAGACAAAGAAGTGCAGAGTTGCAGGCTAAAATAATGGCACTCACAAATAAAATAGAAACTCTCAAAACATTAAATAACAAAGAAGAACATCGCTTCGCTCAACTTGAAGAGGAAGTCGCAACTAAAGATGTGGATTACAAACAAGCATTGAGTCATGCCGAAGGTTTGCAGGATGTACTTACAGAAACAGAAAGGCAGCTCAGTATAAGTATTACTAGCAAAGACGAAGGGAATGTCAGTCAACTTCGGATGGAAATTACAGCTCGAGATGTGAGAATACTAGAATTGGAAGAACAGATCGGCAAGATAGAAGAAAGATACCAACAAACTTGGTCGGCGACGGAGGCTAAGATTCAAGAGAAAGAGATTGTGATAGAGTCTTTGGAACAAGAGTTGTTGAAAAGCAGGACCAAGGTGCAGTCGCTTGAGGACAGTCTTTCAGAAGTGGGGGAGAGGCGTAAGTCATTGGAAGGCAAGGCTGAGGTACTTGGGGAACGACTGCAGGAATCCGACAGGAAGACTGAGGAGGTGGTCGAGAATGAGGGAATGTTGGAACATAAACTGGCACTACTCTTAGAGACCGAGACACATTTGAAACACAAACTGGAAGAGATGAAAGAGAATAATGAAGAGCTGGAGGAAAAAATGAGAGTTATGTCGGAAGTAAATAAAGAGTTACATAAGAACGTGACCAACCTAGAGAGTAGTTCCAAAGGATTGCAAAGAGAAGTTGAGCGTTTATCTGAAATCGAGTCGGCATTTAATGAAGAATCTGCTAAAGTTGAAGCTCTAAATACAGAACTGAGACACATTGCGCAAGAAAATGAAAGAAGAATCAAAGATAAAGTGGACGAGGTAAAGACGTATTCATATAGTTTGGAATCGGATTTAAAATCTGCGCGTGAAAAACTGGAAGTTGCAGAAACTGAAAGAAAAGAACTGTCTGAAAATGTTGAGTATTTGAAATCAAGATTAATTCAAGTTGAAGAAAATATTAGTGCGTACTCGGAGGAATGGGAAAGCAAGCTGTCGGATAAAGAAAATGAGATCACGCAACTTCACGAAGAGAAGAAAAAGCTTAGAATACAGTTTGAAGACAAAATTACACTACTTAAAAGTGAGCTTGATAAAAACGATCAAACCGAAACTAAACCAAGGGATGCTGAAGTTGAGAATCAAACGCTAGATTTAAGTGTGAAAGTCACCGAGTTAAACGATTTGCTAGGACAAAAGGAAAAGGAAGTAAAAAATTATCAAACCAGATTACTTCAGTTACAGTTTGGCGGGAATGTTCAAGCACCAACAGAAAATATTCAAGATGATGTGAACCTCAAGAAGATTTCTGAACTTGAAACCATCAATCATGAATTAGAAGTGACACTGTCAACTACCAAAGAACAGTTGTCGAATTCCCTCAACGAGCTGGAAGCTGTCAAAGAACAGTTGTCGAATTCCCTCAACGAGCTGGAAGCTGTCAAAGGACAGTTGTCGAATTCCCTAAACAATCTGGAAGCTGTCAAAGAACAGTTGTCGAATT
The DNA here is from genome assembly GCA_902151455.1 of Timema bartmani. Lineage (NCBI taxonomy): Eukaryota > Metazoa > Arthropoda > Insecta > Phasmatodea > Timematidae > Timema > Timema bartmani. The sequence goes on from CABFWB010002191.1 coordinate 97,994, forward strand.
CCCTAAACGAGCTGGAAGCTGTCAAAACACAAGTGAAAATCTATAAGGACGAGGTAAAATATCTTCAAGAAACAATAGAAACCTTACAAAAAGAGACAAATATTAAAAATGAGAAACAATTGGTAAAGAGTTTTAGTGAAACAGATATCCAAGAACATTTAGATAGTTTGCGCAAAGACTATGAGTATAAATTATTGGCATTGGAACAAGAGAAAACTGAATTGTATAAAGAAATGTTAAGGGAAAAAGCTAGGCCTGAGATTGAAAAGATTGTTACGCTGGCCGAACAGCGTATTCAAAACATGAACATTGATATAATTGAAAAAATCGATGTCGAAAAAACTCCTACTAAGAGGGGAAAAAAAAAGGTTAGCTTTGATGAATCTACTTATAATTGGGACGAGTCTGTTATGAAATGGGAAAATCAGGTCGTCGATTCAAAACAACACAGGTTTTCATATTCCAACTTTCAAGAACCTAGTGTGCAACCAGTAAACTTTGATGAAATGTTTGTAAATAAACAAAATACAGAGCAAACCATAAACTTGTCTACGGATACTGCGAGCTATCCACTTCACGCCCCCTCTTTGGAGGATCTTCAAGAGCAAATAAAACAATTGGAGGAAAAATTATCCGTCATCAAAGCGGAAAGAGATGAGGCTATCTCTCAGCTCAAACAACTTTCTTTGAAAATTCAAGAACCACATCAGCAGGAATTGTCCACTGAAGGTCCTATTCCTGTTGTAGAGGAAGTGTGTAGCAAAACTTCTGCTTATTTAACTTATCAACCCAATGAGTTGCAACCCGTTCAGGAAGAGATACTTGCTCCCACAATAGATAGTGTTAGTTTGCAAGGACAGGAACATTCACAACTGAAAACTTTCACCTTCTTCCAAGACAGTAACCATAGCCAAGACTTTATACAGATCACTCCTCAGAAGTCGGGCTGGAACGATGGGGCGGCAAGCGAGGATGATGGCTGGGGTTGGGGATCTGACGAAGCCAGGCTTGAAGAAGAGCATTTGCAGCTAAAACAACAACAACAAAGTGTGGAGAAGGCCCCACTTTCCAACGAGGACTCCAACGGAAAAATTTCACAACTAGAGACCCAAATCAAATTGCTCGCGTTTGAAAAAGAAGTGCTTGCTGAAGACGTGAAAGCTTCGCAAGTTCGTTGCGGGAAACTTTTGAAGAAATTAAAAGACCTTAAAATTAAAAATGATAATTTGCTCAAGGAAAACCTAGAACTTACTCAGAAAGGCTCTGGGACGGGTTTTGGTGATCTAGACTCTGCCATTGAAGAAGAATTGAAAATTAGAATTGATTCTTTGGAAAAGGAGTTGAAAGAAGTGAAGACTGAATGTGACTCGACAAAGCAGGAAAGGGAAGGCTTACTGAAAAGGATTGATGTGTTGACAACTGCCAATGAAAGGTTTGTAGAGTTGAAAGAAAGACAAGACATTGATGTAGAAATTTGTCAAAGGAAAAACAAGGAACTCGGCAACCATATACAAGCCCTGGAATGGAAGATAGAAGAGTTGAGGGAAGAAAAGTCGTCAGGAGATCTCAAAGCAGACGGGGGACCTTGGGAAACTGTGAAAACTGACGCGAGTACAGAGACCAAAGTTCAAGAAAACCTTGGTAAAGTTCAAGAGCTACAAGAACAGCTATCGGCACTGGCTTTGGATAACGAGCAACTTCAAAATCTACTAGAGCAACAAAGAGACATGAGATTAACAGCCGAGGCGGCCATGGCCTCGTTACAAGCACAACTGGCATCATCCGTTGATTCTACTCAAACCCTTGACTCGGACAACCAGCTTCACATTGCCAGCTTATTAGAGGAAAATTCAAAATTGAAAGAAATCTGTCAATTCTTACAACAGCAAGTTGAAGACTTGCATTCTGCTCAAGGCAATTTTCAGCACCTGCTAAACGATAAAGAAGCTTTGGCGCTAGAGAACGGCCGATTAACAGGTGAGCTCAACAACTTACAAAATGTGTATTATGCGTTGAAAACAGAGTATGAATGCATTCAGGCTCAATTCGAAGAAAAGATGTCAATGATTGCTAGAGATAATGAGGGATTCCATAACTTAAAGAACGATTATGAAGAAAGAATCGAACTACTGGGTAAAGAGAAAGCCGAACTGGAGGGTCGCTACAATGAAGTAATGAAGGAACATTATACATTGACTGATGATTATAGGAGAGTAAGTGTTGAGGTACAAGAAATAAATGAAAAATGTGCAAGGCTCACAACGGAAAATCATTCCTTATCGGAAACAATTGCCACTAAGGAAAGTGAAGTCTTATCTTTAGTACGTTTAAAAGATGAACTTCAATCAAATTTTGAGCAAAGAAACCATGAATTAGAATCTGAATATGAGCAAGAAATCGAAAGATTGAGGAGAGAACAAACCCATGTTCAGGAAAGGGTTTTATATGCACCTACGAACGAGCCAATTGTGCAGGTGTCGGAAGCTTTCAAAACATTCACAATGAGCGGGCCCAGCGACAAACTCGCCGACTTCCATTCTGGAATAAATAGTCAAGACGAAGATGTCCTTAGGCTGCAATCTGAAGTTCAAAGAAAGACGGCCGAGATAGAGTCTTTGGTGCAGACTGTTGAAAGTTTGAAGCTTGAGAAAGAAGAATTGGAACAGGACTTCAAAGCAGCTATCAAACGCCTGAGTGAAGAGCTTGATTCCGCTAACGGTAGCATTTCCACGAAAAGAGAACATCACAAAGAAGCCCTGGGTCGCTTGCAGGAAGAATTGCAACAGCGTGATGTGCAAATAAATAATTTGCAAGAGCAAATAGTGAACATGTCTAGTAATAAAAATGAATCACTTTCTAGTCTAGAAGAGCAAATTCATGAACTAAAAATTCAACTTGAAAACAAAGATAAAGATATATTGTGGTACTTACAGAATAATGATGAGCAATCAAGAAAAGAGAGCCAGTTGATTGGCTTATTAAATTTGAAAGAACAAGAGATTGAAACAATAAAACTTGAAGTATCGGGAAAAGAAAGAGAATTGATTGAAGCTTTAGGGATGCGAGAACAAGATATTGAAAACCTAAAAATCCAAATGATGGAAAGAGAGAAAGAAGTCGAGGAAACCAATACTGTAAAAGACGAGGACATCCAGAATCTCCAAATTCAGCTGCAAGAGCGTAATCGCATGTTAGACGAGAGTCTAGGAACAAAAGAGGAAGACATTCACAACTTACGTTTGCAGGTCTCGGAGAAGGACAAGAAGATCTATGAACTCTGCCGAACCTTGGAGGAAGAGGCGCAGCAACTGACGGAACTACGGGAACTACTCGGGGAAAGGGAGTTAGAAATCAGAGAGCTGAAGAACGAGCTCCAGGCAAAGGAGGCAGAACATTCGAGGCTTCGTTCACAGTTTATCGCGAGTGAGGGCGGGGACATCAAGACAGTCATTGACCGTGGCGACGAGGAAAGCCAGCAGAATGAGCTAGATCTGGCACTCTACATGTTGCATCAGAGAGACGTTCGCTGTGACGAACTCACTCTGGAACTCATGCAGGTAAATCTGATGGATAAGCTGACAAAAAATTGTTTTAATTCAAATTGTCTGGAAGTTTGTTTTTGGAAAAACATAGAACAGTATTTCCAATTGTACTTTTCAAACTTAACTTTCTCAACCCTTAGTTCACAAATTTTAGTTTACAACAATTTCAAATTAATTATTTTATTGAATACAGAGTCAAAAGTGAAGCCTTTATTTAGATTAAATTTTGACGATTATAAATTAAAAATAGTGTGTGTGTGTGTGTGTGTGCGTGTGTGTGTGCATGTGTGTGTGTCTGTGTGCATGCGCTCAAGAGTTTATTTTATTTTTTTATTTTTTTATTGGTCCTCTCCCCTCTCCCCCAAGAGGGATGGAGAACGCTGGCAGTTGATTTAACTTATTCTCTTGTTGAACATAATATTTCTCTAAAAGTATCCTCTTAAAACTATCTTAATATATCAGCTATTGGAAGAGAGAGATACGCTGCAGCTCCGTCTTTCCAACGCCTTGCGGGTGAATGAGGAGATCCGCTCCATTGCAAAACAAACGTCATCCTCCTCTTCGTCGCCAGTCAGAATCGTTGAAGGTACCTCCGAGGATCCTTTGCCCACAAGCTCAATGATGCCGCTGGACTTGTCGATTGAGGATCATCCAGATGGTCACACTGTCGTGGAGGGCACCAGGGAGAATCTTCAAGAACTTGCAGACAAGTAAGCACCTTACTCATTTACTATGACAGTGTCCATCCTTATAGCTGATTCCCATTCTAAATTTGACCTTAGCATCGCATCCTACTACCTGTTCAGGTTATATGCATATGTAATGATTGCACTAATGTGTTAGGAATGAGGAAGGTTGAATTAAGAGGAAGTTTACTCACATTAGTGTGGAGGGAGAGTGGAAAACCATTTAGGAAAAAATACCTTAGGTACAGCCGGCCTGGATTTGAATACATCTCCCTGATATTGGCAGTCTAGTCTATTTCAAGACTTGCGACCACTGAAGCAGGTAAGTTGACATGTTTATTTCGCTTAATTCCACTCTCCTTAAAATGTGTTTATGGTTTGTTAGAGCTTATTTCCTATAGTAAACAAGTTGCTACTAAAAAAAAAAGAAACATTTAAACTGCTCTCTCCTATTAAATCTGATCACCTAATGAATGTATGTACTCTCAACATGTGCCTAGTCCAGAACAGTTTTTTTTAATATATTTAAAAAGAAAAATCCTAACTAATTTTAGAATGTGGCTTTATATTTTTGTTTATCTTCAATGTAAACATTAACGTAGTAACATTATTTTTATCAACTTAAACATTAACCTAACATTTTTGTTGCTAATCTTAAAATGCCAGATCACATTTTACTTTGACCAAACCGCTTCAAGATTTTGCCACACCAAGGATAGGTTGTATTCCTCCAAAATTTCAGCTGCAAGATTTTAATACAAAGACAAATTTTGACCGTTGTCATGTGTTAGGTAATGCTTCTTTAATGTATTGCTGATTTTATCTATTTTTTAAACTATGACAACATTTTGAGATTATAAAATACCAAATTTATATGAAAATTCATTAATTGTGGACTCAGTCATCCGGTGTTAGGGGAAAAATCAGACAAAACAAAAACTATACATTAATCTACGTACAATATTATAGCAATTTTTGTCCAAAAATTAAAAAAAGCGGAGCATTCACGTGACTATTATAAGATTAAAAAAAAACACAAACTGACAACACACACACACACGCGCGCAATGTGCTGGCGACTTTGCCCCAAAAGTAAACGCTGGATAAGTGCTCTCAAATAACGATGAGTCATTTGGGTCACCATTTTCGTTCAGTGATGTATTCGATGACATGTTCGCAACTTGTTATTATGTTCAGTTGCTGGACTAAATCGTACAGTAGAGTGTATAGTTGAAATATAATTAAACAATATTTTGAAATGTTACTAAGAAATTAATTTCTCATGCCCCTGGATAATCAAAAATCTACTGTATCTCAGCATGTGGAAGCGATAGTAAAAATTTTCTACTGTAAAAAATCGTTTCATCCTTGTGTGAACCCTGTTAAAAGTATAAATACTCAAATATGTTATGACACGCTAGAAAATAAATCTGCCAAAATGAATACCTTGGCTTGCAGTAATTTCCACCCCATCTAAAACGTTGCCATTTCTGTAACTCTAGGGCTATTGTTATATATATTTGTTCCACATTCTCTGTACACCCTTTATTGCACCCTAAAGTAGTGCCTTATGTGCTCTGTAGGCTCTCCCAGCTACATAGGGTAGGCTACCGCCGAGATGTGACTCTACGGGATGAGCAAGAACAAAGGCATATGGCCCAGATGAAACTCCTGAACCCGCGAGGGGCTGGCATCGTCATGGACGCAAACTACACTGTCTGTAAGTATTGGGGCTAGATTCTACATCACATTAGAGTAAAAATTGACCACCTGGGACTGTAAACTTCTTTTAAAAAAATGCTATTTCTAAAAAACACTTGATCACACATACACAAAACTCTCATGATATTAATAAAGTAATCGAATGTATAGTTTGGCACATCATTGGCAGCTTTTATCAAATATAATTTTTCTTGCTCAGATAGTAAAAAAAAACTTTTTAATAAGCTATTTTATATATGAAATAATGTGTTTTAGGCGTGCTATGTAACGCCGTTAAATAAATATGGTATTATGGTAGAGCTGTAAAGAAAACTACACAAATCTTTAATCACTTGAATAATCAAATGCCACCTGACACAAACAAATAAAAACAAACCATATAAAATAATTTGATCCACCACAAATCATGATATTTAATTACAACTATACAGGACCATATTTTAATATAGCTGCAGATAGCGTTCTTCAAGTCATAATTCACATGTAAAGTTATGTTTGTGTTTCGACACCTTAGCTCAGTTGTTAGAGTGTCTGCCTAGTGAGCTCCATGGGTTCCAGGTTCGATTCCCGGTATGGCTGAAAATTTATCATCGATGGAAATATTGGTATACCCTTTCACAGTGATGAATTAATGGCTGGGGACTGGATGTTGTGCCTGTCTTGATCTTAAGTTAGATTACAAGACATATGAAGCTACGACAGGCCTAGCAGGACGGTAGTGGAAAAATATATGGCTTGGATAAAATAGTGAGCCAGGCCATAGGCTGGAATTAGTAATGGGTGTAAAGTAAATGTTTGTGTTTAGTTTATATTATTTTTATTTACCTTTGCTATTGTCTACATGGTAAAGGCTAGCAAGTTACTAGATTGATGCATTCCTTTGAGAAGTAATTCAAATTTGTAGTATGTTAACTATATTTATTATTGTGGTGTTAAATTATATCTGGAAGAAGGTATAGGAAAGGTGGATGGAAACATATAAAAGGGACGAACACAATAATTAGCTTTTACAATTAAAATAAGAACACTATTCACACTTTACATTGCTGCCATTGGACAAAGAGGTCCATTACCTCAGTATTAACTGTGTTGTTCTTTTCATTGTAAAAGCCATATTGTGTTTGTCCCTTTTATAAGTTTCTATCCACCTTTCCTGTACCTTCATCCAAATATAATACAATTACCTCATAAAGCGAAAAGAGGTTTTCCTTATAGTGATATTGTTTTGTTTTCTCAAGTAAGATTTTTGGATAGTGTAGTTGAGCCATTGTTCTACTTGTGTGTTTTATAACTTTATGTACATTTATTATACTACTCTGAAAAAAATGTGGAATTTTGTAAAATCATATAATGTAAGTGATAGGGGAGGATGCCAACCTGAAAGAATGATTAGGCTAGGCTTTTTTTCTTCTAAGCATCGCATCTACTACCTGTTCAGGTTATACACATATATGATAATTACTCTAACGGGATAGAGATGAAGAAGGAAGCGTTTTAGTGGTAATCTACCGGCATTTGTGTGGAAGGAGGGTGGGGAACTGTTTAGGAAAAAGCATCTTCGGCAGTTCAATCTAACACGAAACCATCTGGCCACTGAAGTGGGTGTTAGGCTGTGATAGAAGGCTAAAAACAACTTTTCTCTTTATTTCTTCCTACATAATAACTAGCCAGAATTGTGAAAGGTACTACATTAAGAAATGAGAAAAGTTGACTTTTTCTCTATCGACGCTTACCCTAACTATTTTTTCAGGTTGTCGCCCTTCTCTCACTTACGTTACATTATTTTACGGTGTTCCCACACTGTTTTCAAGTATTTCTAAACTATTAAACAATTTGTTCATTTTTTATTTTATCACTCTCTAATAATTATCTCATCCACAGCGCGAGATGTTCAGAGCCCATCGACCGTGCTCCTGAATTGGATTAGGGGACGAAGGTAATTATTTTGTTTACTTTATTTTATTCTCTTAGATCATTGTTTCCCAAACTGTGACATGTGTACCCCCACCCCCCAAGGAGTATCTCATGTCCTGCTAAGTTCTATTATCATAAACATTTTTTTGCGATGTTTGAAAAACAAATTAACGCAGTTTTTGACATTTTACTAGCCTTTTATTCTCTGGATTTGCTTAGCTTACCGTTAAGTATTTATTAAAATTTCGACTGACAGCTTATATTTTACAAGACAGCAGGGATTTGTTTAAACTTTTTTCTAAGAAACGTTGAAAAGAGTACATTGGTTATGCCATGACCCCATAAGGGTTACACACCTGGCAAAAGTTTGGGAAACACTTTAGTCTAGATAAATAATTGTTCTTGTGAAACTAATTTACAAAATCCAGGTAGTAATGTAACTTTTTTAAATACTTAAGTTGAAATATTCAAATATATAATTTCTTGCATCACAATCCAACTATTGAATAGAATTTAAAAAAACACTCCATGGCCTCGGCCTGCAATTTAGCTATACTGACCGAGCGGCTGCCATCTTTTGGCAAAGATAGTGATAACTTTCAAGGACTTTCAAGGTGTCATGTTATCAGCACAACAAACCCTGTGGCCGTTTATCTCAGTTTTCTAGACTGGAGCCGCTACTTTTTCATACCAGTATCTTTTCATTTGTCCTCGCGGGGCTAAGTACCAGAACCACTGCTTCACAGAACACTTGAACGTGAACATGAAACGTGATAGTTTCAGATCACATGACTTGACGTATGGAAATAGTTTTAGTAACTTTTGTGACTCTTAAAACTGTCTCATAACTATATCACATTGTACTAAAGAGAGGAGAGTTGATTTTCTTTACAAATATTTAACTCCTTGTTGTGGTAATTATTAAAAGTTACTCATTTTTTTTGTGCTTTGTAAGGATCTGTAACAATTTTATTTCGATATTTAATATTTTTATCTTGTGTTGTCGGGGGGGAAGGGGGGGCAGTTGCACATGTGCATGCATGCGTGCATTATTTATGTTCTTTGTGATTTCAACCAATTCCTTGTAAAGGGTTTCTTGGCGCATGATCCTTCCCTTTGTTCTTCACTGTAGCCAATCTCTCAATAAAGGTTATATGGGTGTTAAAGGAATAAAAGTAATTTTCTTAAAGAAAATGAACCTAAATTTTAAAACAAATCGTAACACTTTTATAAGAATAAAAAATAAACTCCAGTAATTTTACTAAAACCTAGTATTTAACAAACTCTAATATATTATTCTTTGTTTTTCTTTTTTTTAACAGCACTCCTCGAGTGATGCATATATGATCACCTGAATTCATTGTGAGAGAAGAGCGTTCGATGCATTGACATTTATTGTGGATTCCATCCAAGGTTTATTTTCATTCGTTTATGCAAATATGTGCGTGTACTATTTCAACAATTGGCAAAACGACCTCGAATATTGTGCTATTTATATTTTTTATCAATACGAATATTTTAATTCATCTTTTACTTAATTTGTTCCTTCCTTTTCCAGAAGCTTCTAGTAAATATTTAACATTGCCATAGATTATTCCTAAAATGTGAAAACTTTCAATAAATAAAATAACTGCAGCAACGAATAAATTATTAGTCATATTTAAGTAAACAAATTAAATGTGACAATATTAATATCTATTTTATTTTACTGGAAAAATCACCATATTTAGTCATATATTGTAGTTTGGCACGATATGTTTGATAATAATGAAACATGGGGCGAGCTATCTTAGCGGTACGCTGGAATTAACAATTTGGTGTGGATAGCGATCGTTTACTAGTATTAAATTGAATATACATGGAAAAAAATATACTTGGACATGGGAATTAAACCCAGCCATCTAAGCTAAAGATCCTAGGTTCAACTCTTGTGTCCATGTGTAATTTTTTTATGTTTATTCAAATGAATCTCTTAGAAATGTTACTGAAAAATGTCATCATTGATGATTTGCTTATCATCCAGAGGCCTGTATCAAAGAGGAAAAAAAATCAATGTTTAGTGTCATAACTGTTTAGGATCGTCTCGCACTTACACTTTTTTTTTCCGTTTGCTCAGAGTCTAATTCTCTCTGGGATACATGCAATTATTTACACTTATTGAGTCAGGATAAGGAAGGTAAACCTTAAGAGGAAATGTAACTGCAGTTGCATGGAGGGAGAGTGAAAAATCATTTAGTAAAACCGGCCCTTAGTCCATCTAACCAGGATTAGAACCTCAACCTCTTCATCCCCCGCATACCAGACTGAATTAGCTTGACGTTTAATCTGCGTGTTCACCAGTGCAAACTACTCGATATTTCACTATATCAGCTTTCAACTGTAATTCACAGGTTTTTTGTTGCTACTTGGGGAACAACTTGAAATGGGTTTTTCTTCGGTGCTTACAAGAGTCTTTAAGGATATTTGAGGATTCGAGATTCGAAAATAATAAAAAAAATTTGAGCTAGAATTTTTTTCGTAGCTCTAATAATGCTTATTGGTGGCTCACTCCCAACATAATTATAGTACAAGCTCAACAACCAGAACCCCAGACCAGTAATTTAACACTTAACTGAATGTATGAATGTTATAATGAATGGATTATAAGAAAGAATGTTAACATTTAATTAATATTTATATTCGCGATGCAGAAGTAAAATTAACACTACCCGCTTCGTTGATCGCGTGGTCTAACGCGCTACTCTCGCAGTAGACTAGACTGCCGATGACGGGGAGATCGAGGTTCGAATCTCAGTTGGGTGTGCTGAGGTTGTTTATACAAAATGGTTTTTCCCTCTCCCTCAACGCAAATGTGGTTACATGTCCTCTAAATATAACCTTCCGAATCCCTAAAACCATTAGTGTAATAAGTACATAATCTTATAACCCAAACTAGTAATAAGACGCAGTGCTAAAAAAATATTTCACTAACATTACCTCACTAATAACACATTTACCTAAATATGACTAAAAAACATTCAGCGACAGTTTTTATATTTACTTTAGAAACTTTCTTGAATTTTCATCAATTGTATTTTAGTTTTCTCTAAGTGAAGTAGGACTAAAACAAATTTTGATGTGGGGGATGGATAAGATTAAGGGTTTAGAACCCATTCATACTTTTATATATATATATATATATAATTTTAATAGAGAAATTTGCTAAACCAGACTACGATATGAAACGTGCAGCACACAAAGTTAAACTTTAGAACTTTCGACTACTCTTCTGCCCATACCTAAGAATCGACTCAAACAAATGGACTTGCTCGGATGACTGCTGTATTATCGCTTAGTATTTTCACTGTTGATAACATTGTTTGACATAGTTCCTTACATTCTACTTACATGTCTATAAAAGCAACTGTTATGTTTAGGTTCCTTTTATCAGAAGTGTTTGACAAATATTTGTATTTGTATCGATCTTATTTTGTGAAAACCATAGTGAAATATTTTTATTCCAAATGTGTAGTAAAAATAAGAATCATATATTAATTTGAACACAATTGATTTATATTCATTCTCTTGCTTAGTTGTATTACGCTTAAGCATAATTAATAAGCATTTATTGTTTGATAGTAATTTTTGTCCCTTGTTTGAGTTATTTATATTCGCGATGCAGAAGTAAAATTAACACTACCCGCTTCGTTGATCGCGTGGTCTAACGCGCTACTCTCGCAGTAGACTAGACTGCCGATGACGGGGAGATCGAGGTTCGAATCTCAGTTGGGTGTGCTGAGGTTGTTTATACAAAATGGTTTTTCCCTCTCCCTCAACGCAAATGTGGTTACATGTCCTCTAAATATAACCTTCCGAATCCCTAAAACCATTAGTGTAATAAGTACATAATCTTATAACCCAAACTAGTAATAAGACGCAGTGCTAAAAAAATATTTCACTAACATTACCTCACTAATAACACATTTACCTAAATATGACTAAAAAACATTCAGCGACAGTTTTTATATTTACTTTAGAAACTTTCTTGAATTTTCATCAATTGTATTTTAGTTTTCTCTAAGTGAAGTAGGACTAAAACAAATTTTGATGTGGGGGATGGATAAGATTAAGGGTTTAGAACCCATTCATACTTTTATATATATATATATATATAATTTTAATAGAGAAATTTGCTAAACCAGACTACGATATGAAACGTGCAGCACACAAAGTTAAACTTTAGAACTTTCGACTACTCTTCTGCCCATACCTAAGAATCGACTCAAACAAATGGACTTGCTCGGATGACTGCTGTATTATCGCTTAGTATTTTCACTGTTGATAACATTGTTTGACATAGTTCCTTACATTCTACTTACATGTCTATAAAAGCAACTGTTATGTTTAGGTTCCTTTTATCAGAAGTGTTTGACAAATATTTGTATTTGTATCGATCTTATTTTGTGAAAACCATAGTGAAATATTTTTATTCCAAATGTGTAGTAAAAATAAGAATCATATATTAATTTGAACACAATTGATTTATATTCATTCTCTTGCTTAGTTGTATTACGCTTAAGCATAATTAATAAGCATTTATTGTTTGATAGTAATTTTTGTCCCTTGTTTGAGTTATTTAAATCTTAAAAAACATAGATTTGTGTGTTTTTGTTTATGTTTTATTAAAATGTATCTTGGACTAACCGAGAAAATGACTTCCAATCAACTAAAAAAACAACATAGATTTCAGTGGTGTAGTTAAACACCCCACTCCACCTCTTTTTAAGCATAAAAAACACAGTGTATTTTGGTTCTCTTGTCTGAGAAAAGAAAATAATATTTGCATATCCTCACTATTTGTGTTTATGCTCACCACCATATAGGGTGCCAATTTATTTAGCATCTACTTGGTGTGTGAATGGTCTAAAGCGTCTCTCTCGCAATAGGTTGGACCGCCATGGACGTAGATATCGGGGTGTGTTTTTCCTAGACACTTTCCTTACAAGCAAATATGGGTACACTTCCTCTAATTCAACCTTCCTCATTCTTAACATATTAGCGCATTTAGTACATATGTGTGCAACCCAAAGAGGTGAAGTTGAAACTCTTTAGTTTGGCAACCTTGGGGCCTGACAAGTGCCAGACCAGAGAATGTGACTCCTAAGATCCCTTTATACACCCCTTATTTCTAACCCTTAGGTTTGTCATGTCACTCTATATACTCTACATACTTATGTCATACAAGGTAGAATAAAGATTAAAACAGGAAATAATACATCAGCTGTCTCGAATCTTGCTCTCTTGGAAGACATAATTCATGACTTAAACGTAGCCATAATACAAGCAAAAACAAGGATATATTACCAAAACATTCGGCTGTAGATGTAAACACCTTTGTACTGTTGATAGCACCGTCCTGGTGGCTGCCCCTCGAACTAATGGCGGCAGATTCAAAACGGGCCGGACTAAGTCACGCGCTGACATAAATACACAAACGTGAGAGTAGTACATGGATTGGTAAAGAATACTACTGCTAGCAGCTCATTAGTTAGTTTTGTGTCCACACTAATGTTGTCATCCATCCCCTATTTCCCAAGATCTTACAGAATTACAGAAAGCTTGAGAATACAAATTATAAAATAAAGTAATTTAATATTGTACATCATTGATAATAAACGTATTACATTTGTATTCATTTTAAAAAGTTACATTATGAACAAAATTATATTTGAAAATACACACTGCTGCCACTGGACCCAAGAGGTCATGACTAGCTTCATGAAGAAAATTGATCTTTACCTCTCAATTCCTTGACCTGGGTTTCATTATATCAAAATTCGTTAGGAGGATATGTGAAACGTGCAACACAACATTTTGAAAATGTAAACCAAAAAAAGATAATCTATATGTGATTACTGATTATATTAACTACATATCTTTTTGGATAACCTTTTTGTCACTTTTTGAGGTACACTTTATTTTTTATGTAAAACATACAAAACAAAATCTACCTCAAAAAGAAAAAAAGTGTTTTCCTTAAAGAGCTAAATTCAATAAAAAAATAAATCAACAACCTCTTAATGGTCTAAGGAGTCATTCTCGTGTTAAACTGGTCTGCTGAAGATGGAGAGACCGGGGCTCGAAGCCCGGTCGGGTCTACTAAGGGTGATTTTTTCTTAAATGGTTTTCTCATTCTCATTCCACACAAATGTAGGTAAATTACCTCTAACATCTTCCTTCCTCATCCCTACCACATTAGAGTAATTATTATAAGTGCATATAACCTGAACAGATAGTAAGATGTGATAAAAAAAACTCTCCCATTTTCCCACACATAGAATATACCCTCTCTACACCACTGATAAAGAATTATTATGTTGCTAAAATAGGATGGCCTTAATGAACTATAATAATAATAATAGTTGTATATAATTATTTTTCAAAGTTTGCTATTTGTACAAAGCTAAATGTTGGACTTAAAGTCAATTGCGATACCGCAGGGGTGTGTTAAGAAGTAAAAAAGTGTTTTTGGTACAGTCAATAATATTTATTTATTTATGATAAAAAAAATTTTAGGTTAATATGATTTTGTAAAATACATTAAGGACTGATCACATGGGGTTTTCTTTGGGAAAAAAATGTTGAAAATTAAACAAAGTAAGGAATGGCAAATAATGAACCAGTCTGATGTTTATAACAGCATTTGTAATCTAGATTTTAATGTCTGTACCAATGCCAAGTTATGTCATAGATTATGTTTTATGACATTCATAATATGACTAATTGCTAACTAGGTTTTGTGTGATTTTATATTTTTTAATATTGTTTTTAATGTTTTGAGTAATGGGACGACCTGATGCATTTTAATGATTACTTCACCACATGCCTCTGTTCTACTGTTGTATATAAATAAAAATTTGTAAAAATATACATATGATCTGAACATTTTGAGTTTTTTTTAAATATAATTTTCCCTCTACCCAAGAAATATTTTTCACACAAACACACTAAAATAATTCAACAATTTCAAGGACATAACTAATGATGATGATGGTCATAATCTTTCATTCCAAAAGTTGGTTCGATGCGCTTCCCATTCATCCAAAGTTGTACATCTGGACATACACTCAGCCCTTCCGCTGGTTAGTGCTACCTGTACCATCTGGTAGAAACCCCATGTACTAGGGAAGCTCAGAAACAGCGGTGGCTTCTTGTTGCCTTCTGCGCTGAAATTCTTTGAATGAGCAAGAAAGAGCCTACCAATTTTGTCATAAGAGTATTTTCACATAACTTCCAGGAATCTTTTACATGCCAAAATAGACATGGGACCTACAGCTTTACTTCCCCTTCGAAGTAAGTTTTACTGTGGATTTTTGTCGCCAAAGAAAAATTCGTCCACCTCAGCTGTGTTTGAACCCACATCGGGTAATGATGAGTGAACCTTACTCTAAGACCACCAAGGTCATCTATAACTTAATTAAGTTCTTCAAATTGGTGTGATTTAAAAAAAAAAATTGTATTGAATGTTTGTTTTTTTTTGCTATGGATAAAACCCTTTTATAAAAAAAAATATACTTTAGATTGCAGACCATCCAAATCTCAATTGTACAAGCTTCCAATTAGTTGAGAAGTAATCCGATCGCATACCCGCGCGAGTGCGCAGTAAGGCATTCTTGCGTTGTCATCATCATAAAATCCCACATCACCTTAATTGGCGCTCAATCAAGGGGCTATATATATACCAATATTAAAGCGTAGCACGATAATATATCAACAGGGACAGGTGCAGATCACATGACTTGACGTATGTATGAATGAAAGAAGATCTAGTAAAGAATTTCTAGATGTCTGGTATGTTTGTTCATAAAAAAAAAAACCTGGGCACTGCATACATCCAGACCAAAGGACAACTGCACAGAGCAGGGCCGTATTCAGAATTTTCTTTAGGTGGAAAGGGGGCGGATGAATCTGACCTGCGTGGAGGAAAGGAATATATATCAAAATGTCGTACAAAAATACATATTGAAGTAGACCCATTTTTGCATTCACTAATAATTTATATACTTTTTATGACTTGATAGAAAATATACTAACTACACATACTTTTTTTTTATGAAAACTAATAGATTTTCTATTAAAAGTCCTAAAAAGTATATTAATTATTAGTTAATGCAATCATGGGTCAACTGTAATATTTATTTTTACATTAGTTTGACAATTTTTTTTTTTTCTCTCCATGTGTGGAGGAGTTCCTGAGTATATTACATCTTACTATTCACAGATGTTTAGTCCGGTTAAGACAGTGAAACTGAAATTAATTACTACTGTATTTTTTTAACCAGGAATTTAATACTACTATATTTTTAAAATAATTCTTAGTTTTTGTTTGGATTTCTGGAGGGGGGGGGCTTCAGCCCCACAATACCTCCTTCCCCCAGATACGTGCCTGGCACAGATTAAACGGCTTTTTTCCATTTTTCTACAATTAGGTGGTGTTCAATCTAATCAAAATTGTCTAAACATTTGTATATTAATGAATTCTTTCATAAAATATAGATTTGTATGTGGGTTACAAGAGAAATTTGAGCAGTTGAGCTTATTTTATTGACACGCATCAACAATAAAGCACTCATCAGCTTCAGCGGCCACATGTAGTTTCAAGGATTCCTTATAAGGCCGCACCCTCATGTACAGTAAATGTTTCCAAAATAGGATAGTGTGCCAATCGTAGATAGCTAGATCGTTAATAGGGGCTATTTTTTTTTAACATTACGCTTTAAAAATAATTTTTTATTCTAATTAATTAAAATATAAGGCATTGGAGAATATACTCTTTCTAAACAACGAAGATACATAATTGATTTTTTTTTTAATATGTAAAAAAAGCCACACCGAACACCTCTAAAAGGCCTCAGGTTCCCCATCCTCGGCCTAATTCGTCACTCACGTGTTAGACTGGCCTACTGATGACGGGGAGGTCGGGATTCTAATCCCGGTCGGTTCTATAGAGGATGGATTTTTACTACATGGTTTCCTCCTTTTCATTCCACGCAAATGCGGGTATATTACCTCTAAAATGCTTCTTTCCTCGTCCCTACCCCATTAGAGTAATTATCATACATGTGTATAACCTGAACAGGTAGTAAGTAGCCGTGATAAAAACAAAAAACAAAAATAAAGAACACTTAAAGGAACTATTCTGAAGTTAGGGGAGTTGTGTAATGACACATTTTATTTTCCCTCAATTTGACTGAAGAGCTTTGCACTGTGTGCATGGCGGCTACAGACAGGGAAAACAGCAACACCCTTTCCTCCCCCCCCCTGTCGCTTGTCTCTTGTCCCCTGCACACTCGACACTGTTATGTTGTACACAAACTCGCATCAGTCTGTTGTTCTGTCTACCAAGTACGTGACGTGGGGACAGCCGACGGTAGTTCATGACTCCATGGTGAAACGGTAACGTGTGTATTTTGTTCAAACAATGAAGAATGGCGGGCGACAAATATTACTTCACTTCTACAAGAAACCTAAAACTTTTGATGGCGAAACTCAATCCCAATGCGATTTGGAATCAAAATATCAAGAACGGGGTTCGTCACAGACGCAACAAACAAGAACAAGCTCAAGTTGAACACTGCCGGTGCCACGAGATGAAACAAGAGTCCTGGAAGCTCGTGCACAATCTCTTCCTTCTTCTCATGGTAATAATGATATAGGACCATATAGCATTCTCCTACAGAAGACCGTGGCCAGTTCAACTGAAATAGTTAGACATGTTTAGTTCATGGTGGCTACAGACAGGGAAAACAGGGAAAAGTCAGGGAATTTAACTAAAAATAAGGAAAAGTCAGGGAATTTTAAAAATGTCTAGAATATCCCATTAATTTCGCAACTAAACACTAAAACAAAAGTTATGTATGAGGCAAAACAAAAGTTAATAATACCTAAATAAAATAACATTTTAATTTTTAAAATAACTGATAAAACTGTTTGTTTAGTAGATACAAACTTTTTTTTAATATGTGATCAATAATAAATAAAACAAGCCATCATCCACCATTAAAACTGGAAAAAACTAGTTAGGGAAAATTGAAAAATGTTGCCTGGAAAACCTGGAAAAGTCGGGGAATTTTGTAAAATATTTTTTGTAGCCACCCTGTTAATTGATTATTTTACTCGGAAATTAAAGAAGATGCCTTGTCTAATTACTTTGTACTCTTTTTAGATTTAGAATGAGTAGGAAAAGGTTTACATGAGGCATTGGGGCAACTCGTCTCTGGGCCTTGTAAGAAATTGAAGGATGCCTTAGAAATCTTTTGAAACTATGAAAAGAGTAGTTATTATAAAAAGTACATCCTTAATGCTGAAAACAGGTGCGCCATTTTTTAGAAGAAACAGGACATTGTTATTTTTCAAGTAAATAGCCAATGAAAAAAGGATGCAGCAACAAAAAACTGACTAAACTAATCCCTATTATCCAAACATAACGCCTATGTGGTAGGCAGCAACTTTCTTTAAGAAGGCATAATGTTTCGGGTCGAATTATGTTGTAAGAACCTGAACAAAATGATGGAAATTATCGCACCCTTTTGCGATACAGAACAAAGTGGCGACAACCGGTTGAAAGAACATATACTTCCAAGTAGTGGCAATGCGATATATACTAGTTCTGTCATTCAAAATGAAATAATACAAATATTCGGGGGTAGTTTGCAGGACCCCTCGCCACACTGTAACTATATTTATAAAACACCGCGAGTTTTTTTACTATCTAGTAATTTGTTAATTTCTTAATACCTCAGACTAGTTACGTAATTTGTTTCTCGGACCCACTTGTTCCAAGGGCGGACGTGTTTTTTAATCACATTAATTATTTCGTAATTTTTAATTAGTTTACTTTTTTTTTAAACTATTAATTCGCTAATTTTATCAATTTTACATTATTTTTAGCTCTCTAAATGCACGACGCAAGATGTTTTTAGTTAAATTAATTGTTTAATGGTTTTTAATCATTTTACAATTTTAAAAAAATCCTAATCGCTAATTTAAGACATATTTACCCCCCTCCCCCCATCTCCTCTCAATAGCGGTTTTAATTCATTACCAACTGTTAAATTAATTGAAGACATATTTACCCCCGCCTCCTCCCTCAATTAGTGGGGTTGGGTGGTAGGGGCCCCTTCGTTATCTACCTTTAGGGTGGGTGGTCAGCAAGGACTAGGTTTATTATAACCCGTCACAGTCGATTAATTCGCTAATTTAATCCAAAATTTAAGACATATTTACCCCCACACCCCCTGAATCGCAGTTTTAATTAATTCTCGACTGTTACATTAATTTCAGGCATATTTACTCCCCCTCAATTAGTGGGGTTGGGTAGTAGGGGGCCCCTTGATATCTCCCTCTAAAGGGTGAATGGTCAGGAAGGACATACATGAGGACACACCTGTACGCTTATAATAGAATGTAAACCGTTGTTTACTCTACACCTTGGAGACGTCCTTGCACGTTACTTTCCCTTTCAAAAAATGGTGCTGAATATATCTTCCGTCTACGTTACAAAGGTTTCGGTAAAAAAACACTTTACAATCATCTATCCTCGTTCGGCAATTATGAAATGAGCTCAAATCCCATAACAAGTGACTTCCGCGTTCAGCATAGGATCCAGGGTTCGACTTCCGGCACGGTGGGTGGAGGACTGGATGTTGTGCCTGTCCTAGTCTTACGAAGCTACGATAGACCTGGAAGTTCGTTATTTGAAAACTCGCGTTTCCGGGATTAAAATATCGCAATTGGTCCTTGTAATTAACTATGTAAAGAAAAAATTATACAGTACGCTATTTCGAATCCCACAAAGTACGGTATTTTCTGAGACCGGCAGTAATTAAGTTCTATCAAATTAATTAAATCGTTATAAACATAATTTCAATAAAAGATGATGCATATTGATTAATTATTATCAGATGGAATGATTTATGTATAGTTTATTAAAAATAAAATCAATACATTAATTAAATCCTTACTAACACAATTCCATGCACAACCATGGGTTTGCCGGATCTTAGGGTCCCGGGTTCAATTCTCGGCATGGCCATGGGTTTGCCCGAGTTTAGTGGTAAGCGTCCCTTGCCTACTGATATAGAGGTTCCAGGATCGATTCCTGATGATACTGGGGAACTGTACCTTTGGTCTGGTTAGCTAGGCCTAGGATTTCCATTGTCATAATCACTTTGCTGACTTCATCTCTTTATGTGTGTGTGTTTTTATTATACCCTGAGCAATGTTCTGTTACCACAGAACGGCTAAGAGTCTACTAACATATACTGCGACAGAACTAAATATTGCACTTTCTCACGGTAAAATATGCCATATGATAAAAAAAGAAAAATTTAGATGAGACTACAAACGTAGCTAAAAATCTAATAGCTTTGCTATTTAATCCTTAATGGTATATATGTATACTCGTACAGTTGTCATTGTACTATTGGCAGCATAGAGTCCTCCCGAGACAGTGATGGCTGTGTTATCTGATAGCTCGTGATCTTAATATATCGCTCATTTGTATCTGACAATTTCTGCTCGTCCATCACAGACTCGGCCCTACTAGACTAATTCTACGTATTATTTTGTAAGGATATTTTAAAAAAAACGTGTTAAATGGAAATTAGGGTCGTCGTTCTTTTTCTATTTTGATTTGTTTCACGACACAACACAATATTAAGAAAACATTACATCGTGATTTATTTTTCTTAAATATATAATATGAAATAGAATATAAAGGTAATCAGCTGTTTTTAATTTGTTTTGCAACCTTCTTTCAACTTTGGTTTAATTTGTTTCAAATTGTAGTTACAACCTTGTCAAAAATACCAGTTGCAAATGTCATCACTTGACGTACAACTTATTTTTAAAATGTTTTAGTAACTTATAAAAGTTGAGTCCTCTTTAAATCTGTGTGTACATTCTCAAGAGAATGAGTCTATTTGTATTACGTTAAACACAAGGCGTACACGACCCCAATTCTCATAGAAATTACCTTTTCTTGCTGCCAACACTGAAAACATTTTACTATATTATTTGAGTTGACCCGTTCAAAACTGCTTCAGAGAAAATCGAGGTGAATTGAGGTGAAGAACTACTATGGAACATAACTACCTTGAATAACTACTATGGAATTAAACCACTCTGAAGCACTACCTTGAATAACTACTATGGAACGAACTACTCTAACGAGTTCGCAGTGCAAAAGCTGAATATCGAGTGCCATGCTATTTAGTTTGGTCAAAGTTGGGGTGCCCCCTTGCGGGACGGGGTTTAGAATAGTCCCGCAGTAACCCCTGCTTGTCGTAAGAGGCGACTAAAAGGGGAGGCTTCT